>CM044002.1:50502713-50812713 GCA_024085815.1 Flaveria linearis | reverse complement strand
TCTAACTGGCCCGTAAACCGAAAAATCGTCAATTTGGGTCGTGAAATGAATCACTTAAATTTCAAACTGGCTGACTTTCTTCGGTTCAGTCAGTTTCAAAGGTTACCCCAGGTTTATAGTGCACAGATATTCTGAAGTCAAATTCTTTTACCTTAACTATATGTCATTTTGCAATGCAGGCTATCATTGGGACAATTGCAGCCTGGAGAAGTTACTTTCTTTTCATTACTATCTTCTTTACTACTCATTATTCAACTCTATGGTATCATCATGTTAATTGATATTGATTTATTTCATTGATTATTTTTTCAGGTATTTAGAAGTGCAAGAGAATGTTTATGCGAGTTAATTCATATGCTAATGAAAGTTGAATTGTTAAATTATTTTTGTGTATCGTTGGTTGAATTAGATTGGGGTTTGTAATCTATGATGTTGAACTGATTTTTAGTATGTTTTTTGAACTATGCGTTTATATTTGGACTTTTGAAGTTTGAGAGATGTGTATTAAATTTTCTTTTAAAACCGAGCCAAACAAAACCGAGCCGAGCCAGCTCGGTTTAAAACCAAGCCGAGTTCGAGCTCTACTTTTTAGCACGGTTGTAAATCCGAGCCGAGCTGAGCTGGCTCGGTTTATAATTCGAGCCGAGTCCGAGCTCATCCTGGCTCGGCTCGGCTCGGCTCATGAACAGCCCTAAGAAAACATTTCTCGTATAGTAACTCTTAGGTGCTGTTTGTTTTTTCCGCAGAAAAACGTCTGCAGTCTGCGGACTACATCTGCAGACATTTGCAGCAGAAGTGGTGGACCAAACGTCTGTAGTCTGCAAGAAAAATACTGTTTGATTTTATAACATTTGCAGATTGCTAAAATATTCTGTAATTAAAGTAAACATACTTTTTAAACTTTAAAAAGTACTTTAACATTAAAATATAAATAAAAGTCATTCAAATATATTAAAATATATATAAAAGTCATCCAAACTACAATAATATTCATAAAATACATTTTATTTATACCGTTTATTCGATATTCTGCATTAACTGCTCAGCAAATTCATCTCGCAACTTAGTCATATATTCCCGATCTGATGCGGTACCATGTTCTTGAACATCATTTTCATCAACATCAACATGATGATTTTCAAAGGACACATTGGGTTGATCGGATTATGTAAAAAAACATCGCTAAAACCTTCTTTCCTTATAAAATTATATAGCGCGAAACATACAATGGTAATGTTCCTTTGTGTAACCAACGGGAATGGTGTCAACCTCTTTAATATATAAAATCGTACTTTTAATAGTCCAAACGAATGCTCAATAACGTTTTGTAGTTTTGCATGTGCATGGTTAAATTTTTCTTTATTGGCCAATGCACGACTTCTACAAAAATCTCCAAGCCAATACCTAACATTATGATATGGAGCCATAAATCCTCGTATGTGTGCATAAGCGGCATCACAAAGATAATATTTATGTGTAAAAATATATAAATAATTAGAAAATTAAAGTAGTATACAAATATTTAACAAATAACTAAAAATACCTGGTGGTGGTAACAGGAATGAAGCATTTGTATCTGATAACGCCCCTGATAATATTCTAGAATTATGTGCGACCCATTCCCAGCACGCCACAATAAATGTAAAAATCATGTTAAAATCACAAATTACTAAGACGTTTTGATAACAATCCCCTTTTCCACTGCCTCTACATAAATCTTGTTTGCTAGCAGGGACAACATCATGTATCAAAGTTCCATCAAGTACACCCACCGCTCATTTGAAAATCCATTGTAATCTTTTGTTATGTCCTGGAATATTTGGATTTGGATTAAAAGAAGTTGGTACTATCATATCTTTTGCAAAAATCATCATTTTATCCAACACTTCATAAATAAATTTATGAATTGTTTGCTTTGATTGTTGAAATCTACGTTTGATAACCACATATCGTTGATTATAACCAATTATCATAAAAAAACATAGTCATCTTCAATTCAACCGAGACATGTTTACTATCCTTTAACGAATAATTTACTCTAAAATGAGCACATAGTCGAACAAATGATTCACGAGACATACGTAGCAATTCAACGCATTGTTTGGGACTTCCTTGTAATAACTCTAACGTGTATTTATGCCCTGACATAACCGAGTCATTGTCTCACATTCGTTTTAAACCTATATAAGGCCCCTATTCCCGGGAAGCCTCACAGTTGGTTAATCATAGCATAAAATCACTTTATAAACAAAACATTGCAGCGGAATTAAATAAACATTCACTTAAAACTTGGAAATCATAATGTACTCATACATTTGTCTTTAAGTGGAATAAAACATGGTGCATGGTCTTAAATTACAATAAAGATTTCAAAGACAGGAATGCCATCCATTGCCCGCCAAATAGCTCGCTGGTGCCATCCTCAGCATCAGCATTTACCTATCCACTATTATTCATAAAAGTCAGCTTTGCTGAGTGAGTTCTAGTTTTATATAAATAAGAAAATATAAGCTTTATCCTCCATATAATGACCACACATACATCATACTACATAACATTTCTTGCATCATATTAAGCATGTTCGTTATCTTTCATTCTTTCATTATCTTTCACTTCATCATAAGCGAGATTGCACAAAGCAACAGCTCCATGTTGATCGACAATGAATGCCGATCCCTGTCGGTACACATCATCATGGTAGCTAACCCCCGACAGTTGATCCACACTGCAAGGCACAAAGCCCGCTCATGAATATGGATCCATCATCATACGTCAGACTCACATAAATGAAGTCTATCATAGTGATTACAAGACTTTTCATCATCAAACGGGCCCGGGGTAACATTCGTTAAGTTCCACTTTTCATTAATATTATCTTTCACTTTATATATAGTACATAACTTATTAAGTACACAACATACCAAGTACTAGTCATCATAACACATAACCAACCCTCCGCAGGACAGCAGGGTTCGGGGGCGGCAGCCCCTGATAGCGGGGTCCTACGGGCAGCAACTCCTAGTAGGGTCCACAGGGCAACGCCCCTGACTAGAGCCGGGCTGCCAGGTCAACGCAAAATTTTTATTTTAAGGACTTTATATAGCATATTATGTTATAGGAAAATTTATTTATTGTTAGAACCGCTTGAAATCCTTACCTTGAAAACCTTATGTTTACTATACATAATAGCCCCAAAAACATGGAAAAACGTTTAAATAAGGGGATCTAGAACTCACCTGGATATCGTGAGTAACTTCTAAACTAAGTCTTCTATGATAGGATCACACTACACAGCCTGCAGATAAGTTAACACTTAAAGGGGTTAATTTCTGCCTAATTTCGCTGCTAATTTCGCTATCAGATAAGCAGTTTCGCTAGCAGTTTCACCCAGCAGTTTCGCATGACAGTTTCGCTGTCAGATGCGCCCAATTTCGCAATATCTATAGGTCAACCTGGGCACTAGCGAAATTACCAGCGAAACTTAGTTTCGCTGGAAATTTTCTTAGTTTCGCTGGATGAGTCCACAGTTTCGCTGATCGAGCTTACAGTTTCGCTGGACGAATAAAAATGATGAACCAGCCTGTTTTTAACCCAAAATCTTAACTTTTTACGTCCAATCGCTTAGTTTATCAACCATGAGGCTATATCTAAGCTTTTTACATGTTTTCATATGTAAAAATGTGACCTTTATGCGATTCTTTGCAACTTTTCAAAACCCAAAACCCTAGAATACGGGTTTGATCTACAGAAGGGTTTAAAGGATGATTCTTACCCGGATTTGTTGCTCCTTCTTATGGTTTGATGCTCCAACACTCAGATCTTCAATCCCTTAACCTTTGAAGCTCCAAATCTTGAGTTTTCTTCACTTTCTCTCTCTATGAATTTGGGAGGCTAGGGTTCAAGATGAGGGAGATGGTGGCTGGTTGAATGTGTTAAAGGGCTGATTATGGGCCCTTAATCACTTAGGCTCTTGCCCATAAGTCTAATTTAGCCCATAACCTATTTTCTTCCTTTATTAAATACCCACTAATTAAGCCCATTATTCTTGATGACTCGTTTTGACTTTTCGGGTGTTACAAGTCTCCCCCACTTATTTAGCTTTCGTCCTTGAAACCTGTCAGTCATCAAACAATTGAGGATAAAATTTCCTCATCTCCTCCTCGGTCTCCCACATAGATTCTGATCCTTTTCTGTGTCTCCACTGTACTCGTACTAGTGGAACCACTTTATTACGTAAGTGCTTCTCTTTCCAATCAAGGATGGCTACCGGCTGCTCTACATAGTTCAGCCGTTCATCGATTTCAATGTCTTCTAATGGTACAACTGCATCATTGTCTGCCAGACATTTCCTAAGATGAGATACATGGAACGTAGGGTCAATTCCACTCAACTCATCGGGTAGTTCTAATCTGTAGGCCACTTCCCCTATCCTCGCGACAATACGGAATGGCCCTATGAACCTTGGGCTTAACTTTCCCCGTTTTCAAAACCTAATGATCCCTTTCCAGGGAGATACCTTGAGCATAACCTTGTCACCAACCTCAAACTCTATCGGTCAATGCCTCTTATCAGCATAAGACTTCTGGCGATCCTTTACGGCTTTCATGAATGCCTTAATCTTATCTAACTTCTCGGTGGTGACCTCAATCACTTCAAGACTTCCTAATTACTTTTTCCCGATGTCACCCCAACATACGGGCGTTCTGCACTTTCTACCGTACAGCATCTCATAAGGTGGCATACCAATGCTGGCATGGTAACTATTATTATATGAGAATTCCGCCAAAGGTAAGTGCTGTTGGAGCATATATTGTCATATATAGTGTGTCCGTCGCTTGACGAATAGTCTAGGCTTAATGTTATACACCTTGTAAACACATGAAACTGGGACATTCGCAGGAGCATATGCGAATGAGACTCAGTCGTACGACTGAGCCATGCTAATGGACCAGTCGTGCGACTGAGAGATGCGATTGGGGCATTCGTAAGACTGAACCATAAGAATGGTCCAGTCGTACAATTGAACCATACGCATGGTCCAGTCGTACGATTGAACCATACGCATGGTCCAGTCGTACGATTGAACCATACGCATGGTCCACTCGCACGAATGGGCCCAGTCGCATCTAATATGGGCCGAAGCCTATATATACCAGTTTCAATGTGTAGAGAGTAAAGGTTTTGGAGAGGGAGTCTGCCCGGTGCCTAGGTGCTGCCGGATGAGAGGGGAGATCATGCTCGATCTCCCCTTGCCAAGAGTCTTGATTCTTAAGTTGTAACGAGCTTAAAATTGTTAGGTTTTATCAATGAAATCATTCGATTATTGTTCATACTATTGTTTGTCTTTTGGTTGTTTATCCTTCTGTCAAGAACACGCTCGGATGTTTACCGATCCAGCGACTTCACAATTGGTATCAGAGCCGGTTACTGCTAAAATGATCTAACAATCATTCTAGCAACCCGAGATCTTGATCTCTAAATCTATTTCAGGTTCCTTGACGTTAAACATACTTCGTGTTCTTTGTGTTTTGCTCAAATCTCGTTGCATGTGTTGTTTGTTTGTTAAAATCAGACTCGGAATTTTCTTCAGATCATAAAAACGAATCCAGTTGTATATTTTTGTGTTGTGTCTCGTTCAAATCATCAGATTAGGTTTTTTCAGCCTTGTGGCGGCTGCGGAGCTGGTTTTCTATGTTAAGACCCGTTCATGCGATTGGGCCATGCGACTGGGCCTCATTCGCACGACTGAACCATTCGTATGGTCCATTCGTACGACTGAACCGGTCGTATGTCCATTCGTACGAATGAACATTTATTCGCACGACTGACCCTTTCGTGTATTTCATTCGCACGACTGACCGATACGGAGCATCCATTCGCACGTATGTCTTTATTCGTCTGTTCCAGTCGCACGAATGAGCTGTGCACCTGACCAAAAAAAAGAGTCTGGAATAGCTTCTTGCATGAATTTTTCCCTAAACCATTTTTATCAGTCGGGAAACCTTCTGAAATAGTTTGGTAAAATAAATTTTTTGGGAAAATTATCGGGTTATTTTTCGGTTCATGTTCGGGTCAATAGTAAAGATTTTCCTGGAGAGTCTGTGCAAGAGTTGAGGATGAGCAAAGTATATTCACCCTGAGTTTCTTTTGTCCAAACACGTTCGATGGATACTCCATTATTTGTTGGACTTCCAGAATAGGTGAATGTTGTTAGAACACGAAAGAGAGAAGAGAAGATGTCAGCTATCGGTGCTAATTTTGTGGGGTAGTCAGGAGCATCTGACTATTTATGGGCCAATCAATTTATATTTATCCGCACAAAGAGGATTCTCATTCTTAGGGGGAATCCATGTATAGAGAAATTGAAGATGCAATCAGAAAGTGATGATGTGAGCAGGTTTCTGATGATGAATCTACATGCATGCTGATTTGTTTGATATTGTCAGCTGTGGATTGGAACCTTCAACCTTTTGCCCAATACACCGTATAAAGACGCCAGGAAAGCACAATGTTTATATGTTGGGATATGCTGAATGTGAGGGGGAATTTCTACAGTTGTTGATGTTAATCAGGTTAGACTGTGTGAAGATTGAAGCAATGGAAAACTGTTCATGTCATTATCCGGAAAAATCAGTCATTTGGGGAATCTTACAGCTATGATGGTGTTCTGCAAAGTAAACGAAAGCTATTGTGCCTAAATTCATTTTCAGGGATACTGTAGCAACCTGACGGATCAGCAACGTTGGCTAATATGGTTGTTCGTTTGATTCTATTAGAAACCAGAGCAAAGATTGACTGAAGATTATAAGAGGTGTTATCTACTATTCGCAAGCAACGTCCAAGGGGGAATTTGTTGGAGCATATATTGTCATATATAGTGTGTCCGTCGCTTGACGAATAGTCTAGGCTTAATGTTATACACCTTGTAAACACATGAAACTGGGTCATTCGTAGGAGCATATGCGAATAAGACTCAGTCGTACGACTGAGCCATGCTAATGGACCAGTCGTGTGACTGAGAGATGCGATTGGGGCATTCGTAAGACTGAACCATAAGAATGGTCCAGTCGTACGATTGAACCATACGCACGGTCCAATCGTACGATTGAACCATACGCATGGTCCAATCGCACGAATGGGCCCAGTCGCATCTAATATGGGCCGAAGCCTATATATACCAGTTTTAATGTGTAGAGAGTAAAGGTTTTGGAGAGGGAGTCTGCCCGGTGCCTAGGTGCTGCCGGATGAGAGGGGAGATCATGCTCGATCTCCCCTTGCCAAGAGTCTTGATTCTTAAGTTGTAACGAGCTTAAAATCGTTAGGTTTTATCAATGAAATCATTCGATTATTGTTCGTACTATTTTTTGTCTTTTGGTTGTTTATCCTTCCGTCAAGAACACGCTCTGATGTTTACCGATCCAGCGACTTCACAAGTGCTCATCCCAACTTCCTCCAAAATCAATTACACATACTCGTAGCATGTCTTCTAATGTCTGAATCGTTCTTTCTGACTGACCATCCGTCTGGGGGTGGTAAGCCGTACTAATATGCAGTCTAGTCCCCATTGAGTCGTGAAACCTCTTCCAGAACTTGGACGTAAACAGCGTGTACCTATCCAAAACGATAGACACAGGAACACCGCACGATCTCTTTGATAAATGACTCCGCCAACCTCTCAGAGGAAAATGTCTTACGAATTGGTAGTAAATGGGCACTCTTTGTTAAACGGTCAACAATCACCCAGATAGCGTCACTTCCTCTCGCCGTGCGAGGTAGCTTCATGATGAAGTCCCTTGTGATTTGTTCCCATTTCCATTTAGGAATATCCAAATGCTGGATCTTCCCATATGACTTTTGGTGCTCTGCCTTCACTTGCAAACAAGTCAGGCACTTGCTCACGTACTTAGCCACGTCACGCTTCATTCCTGGCCACCAGTAATCTCTCTTCAAATCCTGATACATCTTTGTGGCATCGGGGTGGATGGAATATCGGGTCTTGTGAGCCTCATCCATGATCTTCTCCCTCAGATCCCCATAGAGAGGAATCCACATCCGCCCGAATCTGGTTCTAACACCAATTACCTTCCAGCACTTCATCTTGGAACTCTCTCACTTGCTTCATAATATCGGGCGTCATGATCAACTGATAAGCCTTCACCCGGATCGGTTCGGGTCGTCCCTTCCAGCTAAGGGTATCAGCATCCACATTTGCCTTACCAGGATGGTAGTGAATTTCGCAGTCATAGTCCTTAATTAGTTCTAACCACCTCCGCTATCTTATGTTGAGATCCTTTTGTTCAAAGAAATACTTCAAACTTTTATGGTCAGTGAAGATGGTGCATTTCACCCCATATAGGTAGTGCCTCCAAATCTTTAATGCAAACACCACTGCAGCCAACTCCAAATCATGGGTAGGATAATTGGTCTCATGGACCTTTAATTGTCTAGAAGCATGGGCTATCACCTTCCCTCATTGCATCAACACGCAACCTAATCTTGCATACGAGGCATTCGAGTAGACTACCAGGTCCTCGTTCCCTTCAGATAACGTCAAGATAGGGGCTTGAGTTAACCTCATCTTTAGTTCTAGGAAGGCGTTCTCCTGATCAGTACTGTAACACCCGCCTCCCAGGTCTCACCCTGGGGAGTGTTACGCATTGGATATACAGAACACATAGGAATTATAGAGTACACAGCGGAAGTCTAACTTTAATTATACATCAAAAGCGTATAATACATCTATTATAATAGATAATACCATTACATTAGTTTAACTATAATAGAGATCCAAATCTTCAACAACATTCTAGAACTTTATTTTCTCATAAACTAGCTCGTAATCTTCAATTCCTGCAATCACTTGGCACCTAGGATATGTGTCCATAAAATAGAAAATATTTGGGACTCAGTATAAAGCTTGTGAGTTCATAAACATGGTATTCTTCAAAATTCAAAACACGATATTATTGACTATTGCATCAAGCAGATACAACCATGGCAAACAGATAGGAACAGAGTAAGCACAGTATAAATTCACATAACCAGGCTATGTATACACACTCCACTGGCTAAAGCAGAATCATACAAGAAGCCCTCAAGCATCCTATCAAGCATTTCCACATATCACAGATGCTATTGATAGTCAATTCTACAATTATTACAGTTATCAGAATATCACATCCCGTTTTAAAAAACAGTTCAGAGGAACTCACCTCAATCAATCAAGTCAGTGATATCGTCTGCTCAGGTTCACTGCTATCAGGTATTATCCTATAGGCAAAATAACATTATTTAAGCTATATTCTAGCTAGTAATAATTTTAGGGATAATTCATTATCTTTTTCTATTTGTTGGTTTTATTCGGGTACTTTCTTTTATCCTATGCCAACCCTTTGGTACAACCCTTACTAGTTGGCATAACTCGGGCGTTTCTATCATACTCGAGCCAACCCTCGTGTAAGGCCCCGTTCCCAGAGACCTCACAGTTGGTCATTCACAACAGTAATTACATAAAACATTACAAGTTATAAATTTAAGCAGCGGAATTTATTTAGCAAAAACCATTCATTTCATTATAAACACTGTTGTTAAGCAATACATTGTAGTACATGAGTCACAAAAAGATTAGTTGAATGTATTACAAAACAACAGTATCGTCAAAACATGAATGGATGTCACTCTTGCCCCGCCGAGTAGCCATCCCCACGTGCCATCCTCAGCAACAAATTACCTGCCAACTGGAAAATACATAAAAGTCAGCGTTGCTGAGTGAGTTCTAGTTTTATAATTAAAATACTTTACTTTTTGTTTCAACTCATTCATTACTTTCGTGTGTGGTCACACATCGTACGTACGCATAGATAATAATATTATTATCTTCATCATTCGTTCAATTCATACTTTTTCCATTACTCTTCCGGTCTTTACGTTCGTTCTTACGAGTCTGTTGCGACAACAAGGCCACTCACCCCAATATCGATCTCTAACGATCGTATGTTAGCCAAGTCTGTTGCAACACATGGTTGCTCACCTCAGTGGCAATCTCACGGATTGCCTGCTAACCGAGTCTGTTGCAACACAAAGTTGCTCACCCTATTGTCAATCTCAAAGATTGACCCTGTGTGCATCCTTCGGGGTAGCTAACCCGCATCACAGTTGAGCTAACACTTGCCAGGGGTGTGCACCTCCATACATTTGCTTGCAAGACTTCTGTTCATTCGTTTTCATTCCACATTCCTTTATCATTAATCTTTCACTTTATTAATGATAATAACTTCTGTTTTGATCATGATCATACCACATACAATCATACAGTATTATTATTAATAATTTGATAATAATAATAATAACTCTAATCATAACAATACCATTAATAAGGGTCATAATGTCAATCAAACATAATCATATGCATTTAATGAACCATAGTCAATATTAGTCCAAAACCCTAAATGCACAGACTCCCACGAAAATTATGCATTTAATTCTAAGTGTTGGGCGCATGAGGACTATTTGGGCGCATGAGCCCTGTCTGGGCGTATTACCATTGTGCAGGCGTCCTACCCCAACACTTAGCAGTTTACTACTTAGGCGTATGAGCACTGCTTAGGCTCATTAACCTATACTTAGTTTTCTAAGTCATAACTTCAGGCGCAAGAGTACTGTTTAGGCATATTATCTTATACTTAATTTTCTAGGTTACAATTTCAGGCGTATGAGTACTATTTAGGCTCATTTCCATGTAAGTTTTCTAAGTCCTAATTTCAGACTCATGGGTACTGTTTAGGCATATTACCCCGTACTTAGTTTTTCTAAGTCATATTTCAGACGCATGAGTACTGTTGGGGATCATAAGCCCCAACACTTAAGTTTCTGTCAAAATCCTGGGAGTATAAGGACTATTCAGGCATATGAGCCTTGTATAGGCGTATTAGCAACCTGCTGATCATGTTTTTAAGTCGTTTCCAGTCCCAAACATTATATCACTTAGTTCTAAACATTCACATACTATTCTAAGCATGAACTTAACATAATCATAACAATATATTTTCCCAAGACATACCCCACCCATATACACATGCACATGAACATACGGGTATAATACCCAACCTCATAAAAACATACATACATGTATTTTCCAGCCCCAAAATCATATGAAAACATGTAAAAAGGGGTTCTAGAAACTCACCTTAGTTGTTTTCAGGTTTGATACCCTTCCTTGAACTTCTTGGGCGTTTCTAACACCTAACACACACACACAGTACCAACCGAACGCACAAGTCACTTTTATAAGCACATAAACAGGTCTAGAACCATCTAAAGCATCAAAGTTCGAGAGTTCTTACCAAAAACTTCAAACTCTCTGGCTTCTTCTTCAAAAACTTCGTATCTTGCACTTTCTCTCTCTAAAATCCGAATGAGAAGTGTTGTGCAGGGTGAAATGGGCGGCCATACCACCTTTTCACGAGCTTTTTTTATTATTTTTGTTCTTTTTGACACTTTTGGTCCCTCAACTTTAGGGTTGACTTCCATTTCTTTCTTTTTATTTCTCTTTTTATCCTTTTATTTATTTCTTTGAAAATACTCGGGTGTTACAAGTCCACCCCCATTATATAGGTTTCGTCCCCGAAACCTGTTATTCCCCAAACAGATGTGGGTAATGTTGTCTCATCTCCTCTTCAGTCTCCCACGTAGACTCGGATCCCTTCCTGTGCTTCCACTGTACACGCACAAGAGGAACCACTTTATTCCTTAACCTCTTCTCCTTACGATCAATGATTGCCACTGGTTGCTCTACGTAATTGAGCCGTTCGTCTACTTCAATATCCTCCAGCGGAACAATCATATCTTCATCAGCTAAGCACTTTCTCAGATGAGATACATGGAATATGGGATGAATTCCACTTAACTCATCTGACAGTTCAAGTCGATAGGCTACCTCTCCTACTCGTGTGATGATTCGGAAAGGTCCTATATATCTCGGGCTTAGCTTACCTCGTTTCCTGAATCGGATGATCCCTTTCCAAGGTAAGACCTTTAACATGACTCGGTCTCCAACCTTGAACTCTATTGGTCTTCGCCTCTTGTCAGCATACGACTTTTGTCTATCTTTCGCCGCCTTCATGAAGGCTTTGATCTTTTCCAATTTCTCAGTCGTAGCTTCGATCACCTCAACACCTCCTAACTCCTTCTGCCCAATGTCTCCCCAACACACGGGCGTCCTACATCTCCTACTGTATAGCATCTCGTAGGGCGGCATGCCAATACTGGCATGATAACTGTTGTTGTACGAGAATTCTGCTAACGGCAAGTGATCATCCCAACTTCCTCCAAAATCGATCACGCATGCTCGAAGCATATCCTCAAGCGTTTGTATCGTCCTCTCAGACTGACCGTCCGTCTAAGGATGATATGCGGTACTAATGTGTTGTCTCATCCCCATTGCATCATGGAATCTCCTCCAAAACTTCAATGCGAACCGGGTGTCACGATCCGACACGATAGACACCGGCACGCCATGACGGGCTACGATTTCCTTGATGGACAGATCCGCTAATCTTTTAGATGAATACATCTCGCGGATCTGTAGGAAGTGGGCACTCTTCTTTAGTCGGTCGACAATCACCCAAATAGTATCACATCCCCTCGACGTGCGAGGCAACTTAGTAATGAAGTCCATGGTGATGTGTTCCCACTTCCATTCGGGTATTTCCAACGGTTGGATTTTCCCGTATGGTTTCTGGTGTTCCGCCTTCACTTGGAGACAAGTAAGGCACTTACTGTCACACCCCAACTTTGACGGTGGAATCGTCGAGGTGTGAGATTTACGATTGTTCACAGCCACATAACGCTATTATTAGTTCCAAATATATTAATCAGGATTCAATTGTAACAATACAAGTAAATGTTCAAACAAAGATACATCCAGATTACAAGTATAAAAGTATCCAGATCATTTGTTTATTTCTCTAAGTCCAATCCTAAGTGTGATAAGCTTCAAAGAGTAACCTGAAACATATTAAAAATAAAAGGTCAACATAAAAATGTTGGTGAGCATTCCATAGTTTTCAATACATAGAATATATAAAAGATGGCAATTCAAGTTGTAAATTAGTGAATAAAGTGATTAGGGATGTTATGAACAATGCAACAATCAAACATCGACAAAGTTTTACAAGTATCAAACGACGTAATATTTTATTAACGTTAAAAGTATATACGATCAACTAAGTGTATTTGATCCCCATAGTGCTCAAGAATACGACACTAGGGCCACCAAATAGGTTGTCTGTCCCATAGATCTATGACTTTGCTGGGTTAGCAATAGTTAATGATTGTACATATAACACCATAACATGGTAACCACAAAAATTCAACTAACCACAACTCACAAGTAAATTGCCATAAGTTTACAAGTCTCGAATAAGTTTATAAGTGCAATGATATAAGTTAACATGTTTCACCCCAAAGTGTGAAAATAAGAAAAAGGGGTATAGAAATACTCACAATGACGTATAAGTATATAAGAGGATTATAAGAATTAACGATGCTCCAACGGATTCTTTTACAAGCACCTAAATGTATATTACAAGTTTAAGCTTAATAATATAATTAACGTTCAAATAATAGTTTGGCTTTCAATAGTTTTAAGGTTTGTAATAGTGTATAATATAATTATTTACATTTTTAGTTCATTAAAAGAATTATATAAGTAATTATTTTAGAATTGACCTTAAGTATATTATTTTGAGCAAATAACTATTTAGTAAATTAAAACAATATTTTTTTAAGTTTATCTTATATGAATTAATCTGAATATATCATTTGAACAAATAATTATTTAATACGTTAAACAATATTTAAAACCTATTTTTTAAGGCTTTCTAGCCTTTAAATAAATGATAAAAAATCAGAAAAATTATAAAATTCCTTTTATAAACTTCCAATAATTTTGAAGGTCCTCAAATCGAACACCCTCTCGTCACGTCTGTTCTTCGTTCAGTTCGTCTTCAATCCATCACCATTCGGGTAACTAAAAACACCTTTATACTCGATTCCATATGGGGATCAAAAGCCCTAACCCCTCGAACGATTACAATGTTCGAATGGGGTTCAATTTGATCGAACCCGTTTCTAGGGTTCATATGGTTTTGGGAGAAACTTAGATATGGTTTAAAAGGAAGTGGAACCGGGTATTGCCGCGGCTGTATGCCTTGGCTCACCGGTTCCAGTGCCCCTTGCAGTCCTTGAGGTCCCGGGTTTATTCACTAATTTACAACTTGAATTGCCATCTTTTATATATTCTATGTATTGAAAACTATGGAATGCTCACCAACATTTTTATGTTGACCTTTTATTTTTAACATGTTTCAGGTTACTCTTTGAAGCTTATCATACTTAGGATTGGACTTAGAGAAATAAACAAATGATCTGGATACTTTTATACTTGTAATCTGGATGTATCTTTGTTTGAACATTTACTTGTATTGTTACAATTGAATCCTGATTAATATATTTGGAACTAATAATAGCGTTATGTGGCTGTGAACAATCGTAACTCTCACACCTCGACGATTTCGCCGTCAAGGTTGGGGTGTGATACTTACTCACGTACTCCACTACGTCGCGTTTCATCGCCACCAATAATCTTTCTTCATATTGTGATGCATCTTGGTAGCACCGGGATGAATGGAGTATCGAGTCTTATGGGCCTCGTCCATGATCTTCCCACGTAGATCCCCGTATCGAGGAATCCACATTCGCCCGAATCAGGTCTTAACACCAAGAGTGTTCTCGCCCAATTCCGTAAATAGACCTCTCATCCTTTCGGAGTTAAGACGATCTTCTTTCAAAGCCTTGTCTTGGAACTCCTTAATCTGTGTCATCACATCGGAGGTCATAATCAGTTGATAAGCCTTCACCTGGATTGGCTCGGGCCTTTCTTTTCGGCTAAGGGCATCTGCCACCACATTGGCCTTGCCCGGATGGTAATGGATTTCGCAATCATAATCCTTTATGAGCTCCAACCATCGCCTCTGCCTCATGTTTAGATCTTTCTGCTCGAAGAAGTACTTCAAGCTTTTGTGGTTGGTGAAGATGGTGCACTTTGTCCCGTATAGATAACGCAAAAACCACCGCAGCTAGTTCTAGATCGTGCGTGGGATAGTTGACTTCGTGGGTTTTCAGTTGTCGAGATGCATAAGCTATTACCCTTCCACGTTGCATCAACACGCAACCTAGCCCAGAATAAGATACATCCGAATAAACCACTAAGTCGTCATTTCCTTCGGGCAATGTCAAGACAGGAGCTTGTGTTAGTCTCGTCTTTAACTCCTTAAAAGCATCCTCCTATTCTCGACCCCACACGAGCTTTACGTCCTTGCGAGTCAACTTGGTCAAAGGTGAGGCTATCTTGGAGAAGTCTTGAATAAATCTCCTGTATTAGCCCGCCAATCCCAAGAAGCTACAAATCTCGGATGGCGTCTTTGGTGACTTCCATTGCATCACAGCTTCAACCTTTGCTGGGTCCACCATGATTCCCTCCGCATTTACCACGTGACCCAGAAATTGCACCTCGCGTAGCCAGAATGCACACTTGGAGAATTTAGCATACGGCTTCTCCCTTCTCAAGGTTTCCAACACTTCCCGAATGTGACCGGCGTGCTCTTCTTCACTCCTTGAATAAATCAGGATATCATCCGATGAACACAATCACTGATTTATCTAGCATTGGCCGGCACACTGTATTCATCAAATCTATAAAAGCAGTTGGTGCGTTGATTAAACCAAAGGACATAACAAGAAACTCGTAGTGTCCATAACGCGTACGAAAAGCTGTTTTAGGAATATCCTGCTCCTTTACTTTCAACTGATGGTAGCCAGATCGAAGATCTATCCTCGAGAACCAACTGGTACCTTGGAGCTGATCAAACAAGTCGTCAATCCTCGGTAACGGATACCGATTCTTTATCATCAACTTATTCAACTCACGGTAGTCGATACACATTCTCATGCTACCGTCCTTCTTCTTTACGAACAAGACCAGAGCACCCCAAGGAGAGATACTCGGTCTGATGAAACCCTTATCGAGCAATTCTTGCAGTTGCTCCATTAACTCCTTCATCTCAGTCGGAGCTAATCGATACGGTGCCTTAGCGACAGGTTGGGCACCGGGTATCAAGTCAATTTGAAATTCGATTTCACGATCCGGTCGCACACCCGATAGGTCCTCTGGAAACACATCGGGAAAGTCACACACAACCAGCACGTCGAACAATTGTGGTGTTGACGTGTCCACATCCTTCACGTAGGCAAGATAAGCGCTACATCCACGTCTCATGCACTTTCCCGCCACCGCCATCGAAATTACTTTTGAAATCGTCATAACCCGATCACCATATATTGTCACCGGACTTCCGTCAGGTGCCGTTAGTCTAATCATTTTCTTACGACATACGATATTCGCTTCATGGGTTGCTAACCAATCCATCCGTAGTACTACATCAAATCCACCAAGGGGCATCACATGTAACTTAGAAGCAAACCTATGACCTTCTAACTCTGTGGCACAGTCCTCTATCACATTCGTAACCCTAGTGGACTTACCAATAGTAGTCTCTACGTCAAAGGGCTCATCAATGCATTTACTACTAAGAGGCAGTTTAGCACAGAACTTAGCAGAGATAAAACTCCTACTAGCACCAGAATCAAATAACACAGAAGCAAGAGTTTGATCTACTAAAAACGTACCTGACACAACATCGGGGTCCGTTCTAGCCTCCTCCCTGGTCATGGTGAAAGCTCTGGCACTTGCCTTCTGCCCTTCAGTCCCTGCCATCTTCTTTGCCCCGGAACTCTCCGCCCTCTGCTTCTTGCAATCCCTACTCATATGGCCCTCTCCGCCGTGGTTGTAACACCTCAACCGTCTACAGTCCCTGGAGATGTGGCCCGACTTTCCACATTTGAAGCACACGTTGAGCCCCATCCTGCATTCTCCCGTATGCTCCTTCCCACACTTGTCACGTCTCTTGGGTCCCGAGCTTGATGACCCCGCCCTACGGTCATCCATCCTCATCCTCTTGTTGTTCGGGATGAAACCACCACGCCTGAACCGTTTCCCGTTCCCGTTCCGGTCACCACCACCGGCCTTCTTTACTTCCACATCTATTACCCCCTCTCATCATAAAGTCTCCTAGCCAAATCCACTGCCGACCTAAAAGTACTTGGTCGCGCAGCAATCAAGTGCCTACGAATGTCAGCTGGCAGCCCCTGGATGTACCGGTTAATCTTTCGAGACATCGGCTTCACTTGATCCGGTACCATCCTCGCCATTTCATTGAATCTGGTGGTGTACTGCTGGTGGGTCAGGGTTCCCACCTCAAGTTGTAGGAACTCCCTCTCGATCCTATCTAGTTCCCTGTGAGGACAGAATTCCTCAATTACTAGCTTCTTCAACTCGTTCCATTGCATTTTCCCGATGGACCTGGAACCTTCAGCTTGGACAATATTGTCCCACCAACACAAGGCCGAGTCGATGAAAGAGTGAGTCGCGAACTTCACCTTTTGATCTTCGCGACACTCACTGATCTCCAACACTGCCTCCATCTCCCACACCCAGCGGTGAGCGGCAGCAGCATCGCCATTGCCATCCAAAGTCGAGGGCTTGCACCTCTGGAATGCTCCATAGCTGCATCCCTTGGTCGTTATCCCTACTGCATCCTCCTCTTCCTCGTCGGAAACTACTATCTTAGGCTCCGGCCATTCCTCCTCTCCTCTGCTTTCCTTCCCAGTCGACCCTCTCCTATCCTCCTTCTCCTTTCTCTCCTCATTCCTCACTGCTCGAATAACTTCGATCACTACAGACGGTAAAACTGCCTGCATGACCTGGTGCACCTCATCGGCAATCGCCTCCTGAGCTAAGGCTTTCAGACTGACATTCTCATTTCCTTTAGTCTGGTCAGGAACCTCAGGGTTCTTATAGGTCGTCTCAGCAGCTTTAGCACTGCTCCTAGTCACTCGCAGTCTACCTCTACCTCTAGAAGCTTTGGAAGGTTTCTTTCCAGCCATTTTCTAAGCACTACAAGATTCAAACACTAAAATAGTCATTCAAGGTAATAGCTCAGTTTATGTCAAGTATAGTAAGTCCCTAATTACAGTGGCCAGTTGTGGTTAGCCACTTACTTTACTTTTCACACCCCAAGCATTTCCTATCCTGACTTAATCAGTATTCAAACCTACTAGAAACACATAAGTCAAATAGCACATACACATAATTCTGGTTAACTTAAAGAAAAGAAATACCTGATGGCACGTAGCTACTCGGGCTGACATTCCTCCTTCTGTCCCATTTTCAGTTTAAGTTTAGGTTTCTTTTGAAAATATTTACCCGTTTCACTTAAACTTTGGCTCTGATACCAACTTGTAAGGCCCCGTTCCCAGAGACCTCACAGTTGGTCATTCACAGCAGTAATTACATAAAACATTACATATTATAAATTTAAGCAGCGGAATTTATTTAGCAAAAACCATTCATTTCATTACAAACACTGTTGTTAAGCAATACATTGTAGTTCATGAGTCACAAAAAGATTAGTTGAATGAATTACAAAACAACAGTATCGTCAAAACATGAATGGATGTCAGTCTTGCCCCGCCGAGTAGCCATCCCCACGTGCCATCCTCAGCAACAAACTACATGCCAACTGGAAAATACATAAAAGTCAGCGTTGCTGAGTGAGTTCTAGTTTTATAATTAAAATACTTTACTTTTTGTTTCAACTCGTTCATTACTTTCGTGTGTGGTGACACATCGTACGTACGCATAGATAATATTATTATTATCTTCATCATTCGTTCAATTCATACTTTTTCCATTACTCTTCCTGTCTTTACGTTCGATCTTACGAGTCTGTTGCGACAACAAGGCCGCTCACCCCAATATCGATCTCTCACGATCGTATGTTAGCCAAGTCTGTTGCAACACATGGTTGCTCACCTCAGCGGCAATCTCACGGATTGCCTGCTAACCGAGTCTGTTGCAACACAAAGTTGCTCACCCCATTGTCAATCTCAAAGATTGACCCTGTGTGCATCCTTCAGGGTAGCTAACCCGCATCACAGTTGAGCTAACACCTGCCAGGGGTGTGCACCTCCATACATTTGCTTACAAGACTTCTGTTCATTCGTTTTCATTCCACATTCCTTTATCATTAATCTTTCACTTTATTAATGATAATAACTTCTGTTTTGATCATGATCATACCACATAGAGTCATACAGTATTATTATTAAATTTGATAATAATAATAATAACTCTAATCATAACAACACCATTAATAAGGGTCATAATGTCAATCAAACATAATCATATGCATTTAATGAACCATAGTCAATATTAGTCCAAAACCCTAAATGCACAGACTCCCACGTAAATTCTGCATTTACTTCTAAGTGTTGGGCGCATGAGGACTATTTGGGCGCATGAGCCCTGTCTGGGCGTATTACCACTGTGCAGGCGTCCCACCCCAACACTTAGCAGTTTACTACTTAGGCGTATGAGCACTGCTTAGGCTCATTAACCTATACTTAGTTTTCTAAGTCATAACTTCAGGCGCAAGAGTACTGTTTAGGCATATTATCTTATACTTAATTTTCTAGGTTATAATTTCAGGCGTATGAGTACAATTTAGGCTCATTTTCATGTAAGTTTTCTAAGTCCTAATTTCAGGCTCATGGGTACTGTTTAGGCATATTACCCCGTACTTAGTTTTTCTAAGTCATATTTCAGGCGCATGAGTACTGTTGGGGAGCATAAGCCCCAACACTTAAGTTTCTGTCAAAATCCTAGGAGTATAAGGACTATTCAGGCATATGAGCCTTGTATAGGCGTATTAGCAACCCGCTGATCATGTTTTTAAGTTGTTTCCAGTCCCAAACATTATATCACTTAGTTCTAAACATTCACATACTATTCTAAGCATGAACTTAACATAATCATAACAATATATTTTCCCAAGACATACCCCACCCACATACACATCCACATGAACATACGGGTATAATACCCAACCTCATAAAAACATACATACATGTATTTTCCAGCCCAAAATCGTATGAAAACATGTAAAAAGGGGTTCTAGAAACTCACCATAGTTGTTTTTGGGCTTGATACCCTTCCTTGAACTTCTTGGGCATTTCTAACACCTAACACACACACACAGTACCAACCTAACGCACAAGTCACATTTATAAGCACATAAACAGGTCTAGAAACATCTAAAACATCAAAATTCGAGAGTTCTTACCGAAAACTTCGAACTCTCTGGCTTCTTCTTCAAAAACTTCGTATCTTGCACTTCCTCTCTCTAAAATCCGAATGAGAAGTGTTGTGCAGGGTGAAATGGGCGGCCATACCACCTTTTCACCAGCTTTTTATTATTTTTGTTCTTTTTGACACTTTTGGTCCCTCAACTTTAGGGTTGACTTCCATTTCTTTCTTTTTCTTTCTCTTTTTATCCTTTTATTTATTTCTTTAAAAATAATCGGGTGTTACACCTCGGGGTTACCCAATACCTTCTCTAATGATAACCTTAAAGTCTAATAATAATAATAATAACAATAATAATTACTACAAAACTAAAAATAACAAATAATAATTATACTAACTATAACAATAAAAATAACAACTAGAATAATAATAATAACTATAAAGATGATAATAATAATATTAATAATAACTATATTAATACTAATACCTACAATAATAATAATAATAATAATAATAATAATATAATAATAATAATAATAATAATAATTACGACTATAATAATAATAATTAAATATAACCTTAAACAAGGGCGTACCTGAAAACTATCTACGGCAATTTGATGTAGAGTCTCCCCTACTCGCGCTCCTAGTCGCGCTCCTACTCGAGTACCAAAAAGACTACTAGCAACACCCAACGGGGTATTGAGAACTCGGGATTCTCTTTATATTAGATCGTTCCCAAAGAAACTTATGTTCTAAATTTAACCTTAAGGCTTCTATTTATAAGGGAGCAGAAGGCAGGTGAAAAAGTTTCAGAAGCGATGTGGGATGAGACTCTTTTTAGAATTTGATGTGGGATGAATTGAATTGCAATTCTTACGATTGCAATTGTTTGCATAATATATTATTATTTTATTATATATTATTATATTATTATAATTAATTCAGCTGCTTAACTCGTTTTTCTCTTATAACTTTTAATATATAGCGTATAATGAAATTTAAAATTTGTCGTTGTGACGAGCTTATTTTTCTCTACAAGTCCACCTAAGTTTCGTAAAAAACGGAGCAGGTTCGAATATAATATGTTATTATTATATTCAAACGGTCTCTTATAACATAAAAATTTCATCTAAAACTTTAAAAGTTCATATGACCCAAACGCTCGGGTTGTTACATTCTCCTCCCCTTAAAAGAATTTCGTCCTCGAAATTCGAAGATTACTGGAACAGTTGAGGATATTTGACTTTCATTTCTTCTGCTAATTCCCAAAAAGCTCCTAATCTCACTGGGATTTTTCGGTGATTCCCATTTCATCACAGCTTCTATCTTAGCTGGATCTACTTGTATTCCCTTCTCATTTATTACGTGACCAAAGAATTGAACTTCTCTTTTCCAAAAGTCACATTTAGAGAATTTTGCATAAAGTTTTTTTGTCAAAGAGTTTCTAGAACCATTTTTAGATGTCTAACGTGATCATCTTGGTCCGTAGAATAAATAACTATGTCATCTATAAAGACAATGACAAACTTATCCAAGTATGGCTTGCATACTCTATTCATCAGATCCATGAATGCTGCAGGGGCATTGGTTAGTCCAAAAGACATAACCAAAAATTCATAATGCCCATAACGCGTCCTAAATGCGGTCTTAGGAATGTCTTCCTTGCGCACTTTCAACTGATGATAACCTGATCGAAGATCAATTTTTGAAAAGTAGTTGGCTCCTTAAAGTTGGTCAAATAAATCATCTATTCTTGGTAAAGGATACTTGTTCTTAACAGTTAACTTGTTTAACTCTCGATAATCAATACACATACGCATTGAACCATCTTTCTTTTTGACGAACAATACTGGCGCTCCCCAAGGTGAGGAACTCGGTCTAATAAACCTTCTTTCTAAGAGTTCGTCGATTTGCTTCATAAATTCTTTCATCTCTGAAGGGGCTAGACGATAAGGAGCCTTCACGATTGGTTTAGCACCAGGTACTAAATCAATACGAAATTCTATCTGACAATCAGGTGGAAGTCCTGGTAAATCTTCCGGAAACACGTCTGGGAATTCGCACACTACAGGTGTTTCGTTTATCTGCATTTTCTTTTTAGCATCTACCATGCATAAGAGAAAGGCTATGCATCATTTCTGAATACATTTCATTGCCTTCATTGCTAAGATGATACTGGTCTTGGGGGTTCCATCACTACCATGAATTAGTAGCTTTTCCCCATCTGGCTTACGTACAGTCATCGTCTTATGTTCACAGTCGAGCCGAGCACAATTCTTATTCAACCAGTCCATCCCAAGAATAACATCATATTCACTTAAAATGGTTGGCATTAAGTTTACAGAGAATTTGGTGTTAACTAGGGTGATAACACAATCCTTAAAAATTTGACTTATCTTATCTCGCTCACCACTGGCAGTTTCTACAATATATGCACATTCTAGAGTTTGTGGTACTAAGTTCAAATAAGGTACTAAGGCAGTTGAAATGAAACTTCTATTTGCACCAGTGTCAATAAAACTCTAGCATATATTTTGTTAATGAGAAACATACCAGCTATGGATTCATCTCCAGCTTCTTTTAACACATACACTTGACCCTTGGACTTGTTCTGATTCTCCGTAGGTTGTGCTTGTAGGGGGTTCTTGCAATCACTTTGGAAATGTCCATACTCCCAACAGTTAAAGCATCTAATTTTCGGGCAGTTCTTTCGTGAATGATCATCTGTTGGACATTTAAGACATCTGGAATCTTGATACTTTCTCCAAGACTCATTTTTATCATTCCTCCACGGTTTGTTGACACGGTTCCTTTCATTTCGTGTGATCTTTCTGTCCTTTCTTGGCATCTGGTTTCCATCCTCATTTCTCTTTCTTTTGTTGTTATCAGTCATTATGCCTTTTTCTTCATATGCAATGGCACTTAATGCAATTGCAGACTCATAGGTTTTGGGGGCAGACATTTTAACTAATTGTCGAATATGAGGAGGTAACCCCTGCACGTATCTTTTTACGCGCTTTGCTTCAGGTGTTACATGCTCAGGAAGCAGTCGAGCCATCTTATCAAACTTGGTCGTGTACTGACGATGTGTCATGGCCCCGGCCTGTAGTTGTAAGAATTCTCTTTCAATTTTGTCCCTTTCAACTTCAGGACAAAATTTTTCCATCACCAGCTCCTTCAGTTCATTCCAGGTTAAAGTAGTAACAACTACAGATCCTTTAGCCTGCTTAGCATTGTCCCACCAAAACAATGCCTCAGACCTAAATGAGTGGGTGGCATACATGACGGCTTGTATGGCTGTGCATCCACTAATTTCAATAACAGCCTCCATCTCATGGATCCACTAAAAAGTCGCCATGGCATCTCTTTTGCCATCAAATATTGGAGGTTCACATCCCTTGAAAGCTTTGTAGGAACAACCCTGCTTAGGTTCAGTTTCCATAGCGGTATCATCATTACCATTGGTGTTATTTATATGATCATCCTGCCCATTACCACCATTGCTCACATACCCTCCAGAGGTGTTCATAACCTCAGCTATAATAGTTGGCAAAGCATCTCTAATTATGCCAGCTACAGCTGCTTGGAATTATGGTCCAGCAAATTCCTGTGACTCATGTTCAGCATGATGAAGATTTTCATGATCATCGTTCGTAGATGACATGATTTGCCTTCTACTACTAGGAGGCCTACCACGACCCCAACCATGAGTATTTCCTCCTCTTGGCATAGTCAAAGCCTACATGAGGGAGCAAGGATTTAGTATTCACATGAGGGATTATGATCCAGAACATAATAATATTAACAGACAAGAAATAACAGTGGCCAGGTGTCATTGCTTATCTATTGTAATTATAATGTTCTAGCCATTATCCTCCATGATTCACCAAAACCCATTACCCAATACCTATGCAATTAATCAAATTATCTTAAACCATCTTTCCTAGTTTAAGTCTAGATACTATCCTTGTACCTAGTTCACTTAAACTACGACTCTGATACCAACTTGTAACACCAGCCTCCCAGGGCTCACCCTGGGGAGTGTTACGCAATATTGGATATACAGAACACATAGGAATTATAGAGTACACAGCGGAAGTCTAACTTTAATTATACATCAAAAGCGTATAATACATCTGTTATAATAGATAATACCATTACATTAGTTTAACTACAATAGAGATCCAAACCTTCAACAACATTCTAGAACTTTATTTTCTCATAAACTAGCTCGTAATCTTCAATTCCTGTAATCACTTGGCACCTAGGATGTGTGTCCATAAAATAGAAAATATTTGGGACTCAGCATAAAGCTTGTGAGTTCATAAACATGATATTCTTCAAAATTCAAAACACGTTATTATTGACTATTGCATCAAGCAGATACAGCCATGGCAAACAGATAGGAACGGAGTAAGCATAGTATAAATTCACATAACCAGGCTATGTATACAAACTCCACTGGCTAAAGCAGAATCATACAAGCAGCCCTCAAGCATCCTATCAATTATTTCCACATATCACAGATGCTATTGATAGTCAATTCTACAATTATTACCAGTTATCAAAACATCACATCCCGTTTTAGAAAACAGTTCAGAGGAACTCACCTCAATCAATCAAGTCAGTGATATCATCTGCTCAGGTTCACTGCTATCAGGTATTATCCTATAGGCAAAATAACATTATTTAAGCTATATTCTAGCTAGTAATAATTTTAGGGATAATTCGTTATCTTTTTCTATTTGTTGGTTTTATTCGGACACTTTCTTTTATCCTATGCCAACCCTTTGGTACAACCCTTACTAGTTGGCATAACTCGGGCGTTTCTATCATACTCGAGCCAACCCTCGGGGTTACCCAATACCTTCCCTAATGATAACCTTAAAGTCTAATAATAATAATAATAATAACAATAATAATTACAATAAAACTAAAAATAACAAATAATAATAATACTAACTATAACAATAAAAATAACAACTAGAATAATAATAATAACTATAAAGATGATAATAATAATATTAATAATAACTATACTAATACTAATACCTACAATAATAATAATAATAATAATAATAATAATAATAATAATAATAATAATAATAATAATAATAACGACTATAATAATAATAATTAAACATAACCTTAAACAAGGGCGTACCTGAAAACTATCTACGACAATTTGATATAGAGTCTCCCCTACTCGCGCTCCTAGTCGCGCTCCTACTCGAGTACCAAAACGACTACTAGCAACACCCAACGGGGTATTGAGAACTCGGGATTCTCTTTATATTAGAGCGTTCCCAAAGAAACTTATGTTCTAAATTCAACCTTAAAGCTTCTATTTTTAAGGGAGCAGAAGGCAGGTGAAAACGTTTCAGAGGCGATGTGGGATGAGACTCTTTTCAGAATTCGATGTGGGATGAATTGAATTGCAATTCTTACGATTGCAATTGTTTGCATAATATATTATTATTTTATTATATATTATTATATTATTATAATTAATTTATCTGCTTAACTCGTTGTTCTCTTATAACTTTTAATATATAGCGTATTATGAAATTTCAAATATGTCGTTGTGACGAGCTTATTTTTCTCTACAAGTCCATCTAAGTTTCGTAAAACACGGAGCAAGTTCGAATATAAATATTATTATTATTATATTCAAACGGTCTCTTATAACATAAAATTTTCATCTAAAACTTTAAACTTTAAATAGACAATTTATTCATTACTTACTCGTTGGGAATATATGAAATGCGAAGTTCATATGACCCAAACGCTCGGGTTATTACAAGTACCCCATTCATACTTCACGTCTTTCCGGGTCAGCTTAGTCAAAAGAGAAGCTATCTTGGAGAAATCCTGGATAAACCTCCTATAGTAACCTGCCAGGCCTAAGAAACTACGAATCTCAGATGGCGTCTTTGGAGTTTCCCATCACGTCACCGCCTCAACCTTCGCAGGGTCCACCCTGATCCCCTCGGGGTTAACCACATGACCCAGAAATTGAACTTCTCAAAGCAAAAATGCACATTTAGAGAACTTAGCATATAACTTTTCGCTTCTGAGCGTCTCCAATACTTCTCGAATATGATCGACATGTTCTTCTTCACTTTTTGAATAAATCAAGATGTCATCGATGAACACTATTACCGATTTATCCAACATCGGCCGACATACCCGATTCATAAGGTCCATAAAATCAGCTAGCGCGTTGGTTAAACCAAAGGACATGACGAGAAATTTGTAGTGTCCATAACGTGTACGAAATGCCATCTTAGAAACATCTTTGTTCTTTCATCTTCAGTTGGTGGTAACCAGACCGCAGGTCTATCCTTGAAAACCAGCTGGCACCCTGAAGTTGATTGAACAGGTCGTCGATCCTTGGTAACGGATACTGATTCTTTACGGTTAGCTTATTGAGCTCGCGATAGTCAATGCACATCCGCATGCTACCATGTTTCTTCTTGACGAATAGAACTAGAGCACCCCATGGAGAGATACTCGGTCGGATGAAGCCCTCATCCAATAAATCTTGCAACTGGTCCCTCAGTTCTACCATCTCTGAAGGAGCTAATAGATACGGTGCTTTAGCAACGGGCTGTGTTCCTGGTAGAAAATCAATTTGGAATTCGATTTCACGGTCAGGCGGCACACCAGTCAGGTCTTCAGGAAAGACGTCAGAAAAATCACGCACCATCGGTACGCTGGATAATTGTGGCTCTGGCGCATCCACATCCCTTACATAGGCCAAGTAAGCACTGCACCCACGCCTCAAGTAGTTTTCGGCCGTGATCATCGACACCACCTTCGGTATACTGCACGCTCTATCCCCGGGAACCGTAACTGAGCTACCATCGGGCGCGATTAGGCTAATTATCTTTTTACTACATACTTTATTCGCTTCATAGTCAGCCAACCAATCCATGCCTAACACCAAATCAAAACCTCCTAAGGCCATAACATGCAATCTAGCAGGGAACTTATGACCTTCCAACTCTATCAGGCAACCCTCAACTACCTCAGTTACCTTGGTGGACTTACTAATGTCTGTTTCCACATAAAAGGGCTCGTCTATCTTTCTACTCTTATCATGTAATAAACACCAAAAGGCAGTAGACATAAAACTCCTACTAGCACCAGAATCAAAGAGCATAGAAGCATATTCGTGGTCCACCAGAAACATACCTAAAACTACTTCTGGATCTGCCCTGGCGTCCTCACGAGTTTTGTTGAATGCCCTCGCCTTTGCCTTCGAACCGTCACCCTTTCCCTTATCTCCAGCTTTAATTCTTGATCCTCCTGATTTTCCTTTCTTGCAGTCCCTCTCCACATGTCCCATCTCGCCACACTGGTAACACTTCACCGCCTTGCAATCGCTAGCATAGTGGCCCTCACCCCCACATTTAAAACATTTTACAGTCCCAACTTTACACTCCCCTGAATGACCTTTTCCACATTTTCTACAAGCACCTCCTTCACCTGTATTTCCCTTTCTCCCTGACTGATCCTCAACTCTCATCCTCTTCTCTCCACTCCTGAAGTTATCACCTCCGAACCTCTTCCCATTTCCATTCTTGTTCCCACTCCATTTCTCTAGCTTCATATGTACAGGCATTGGGTCTCTCTCATCATACAACCTCCCAGCTAAGTCCACCACAGACCTAAACGTGCCTGGTCTAGCCGCAATCATGTGCCTCCTAATATCCACGGGCAAACCCTGCATGTATCTCTTGATCTTCTTGGATGCAGGTGTTACCATGTCTGGCACAAGTCTTGCAAGTTCATTGAACTTGGAGGTATACTCTTGATGAGTCATGTTCCCAGCCTCCAAATACAAGAACTCGTTCTCAATCTTGTCTAATTCCCGATGGGGACAATACTCCTCCAGCACCAACTCCTTTAACTCAGACTACTTCAGTTTGGCTATCGATCTCTTTCCTTAAGCCTGGACAATATTGTCCCACCAGCACAACGCTAAGTCGACAAAAGAATGAGTGGCAAACTTAACTTTCTGATCTTCGCAGCACTCACTAATTTCCATAACTGCTTCCATCTCTCTGACCCGACGATGAGCGACAGTAGCATTGACGTTACCGTCAAAGGTCGGGGGCTTGCACCTTTGAAATGCCCCATAGTTGCACCCCCTAGTCGTCTCTTTCTCAGACTCCTCATCACTGTCGTCATCATGGACTACCACCTTAGGGATTGATGGCTCCTCTTCAGATTCCTCCGTCCTCACAGTGGACCTTCTAGAATTCTTCTCATTTTCCTTCCCCTTCTAATCAGCTTTCTCTCCATCATTGACTGCTTTGATCACCTCAGTCACCACCGAGGGTAAGACATTTTGCATGACATTGTAGATTTCATTGGCAATATCCTTCACAGTGGATTTGAGGGTGGCTGATCCCTCACCCACCGAGTGACTATGGAGGTCTGACTCCTCGTGAGCAGTCTCGGTAGCCTTAGCTTTGCTCCGAGTGACACGTGGTGTAGTAGTTCAGACTTCAGTACTTGGTCTTCAGTACTTTGGAGTCTTCTTCAGCTGTTGTTCTTCAGTTCTTTGATCTTCATACTTTGTTCTTCAGACCTTATCAGAACAGCTGAAGGTTGGAGCTAAGATGCTCTCGAGTCTGACATTCAAGCAAGAGAACACAATAGCTGATGGGAGTCTTCAGCAGTTGTTGTGATGTCATGTGGGACTTAGAGGTTTTCCTGATCTTGGCTCATCGGTTCTTTTGGTCCAACAAACTCCCCCTGAACCAATGCAGCCAAAACCTCTAATTATTGGTTGTCCCACTTATTGGTGGCGTAATGATTGGTCTATTTCCTTCTAGATCAGATTAGAAGTTGACCCAGATAAGCACTGGCCTGAAAGGTAGTCTCTAGTGTTTGTTTGGCTAAGTATGGATGGGAGCTCTGTCTTGGGGAATTGGACACAGAGCTGTTGTCCCATCCATGAGATCTACCTCCCATGTACAAGCCGGTAGGATTCTCTGGTGTAGGCGCGGACAAAGATCATTTGTTCTTCTTTGGTCATGCCCTCATCCCCACCATCGAACAATCCTTCACGGCCGTACATCTCCGAGACATACTTGACCTGTTTCCCATTTTTGAGCTCAACTGTTGTGATTTGCTTGTAAGCAAATTCATCTGGATGTCTGCCTTCTAGCAACAAGTTGAGCTCATCTCTGCGGAAGTTCTCAATCTTCTTATAAACTAAGCCTTTCCTCACCATCCTGTTCTCCAACATCATTTCAGGAGGTAGCTTAGCTTTATAAGCTTTCTCGAACTCATCCACAATTTCCCAGGGTGTTACCACAAGAGCCACTGTGATTACTTCATCTACAATCCTCTTCATCTGGCTCTTGTGTCTCACAGGAATATCTTTCTTTGTGATCCTGTGAGCCACCCTAGGATCAGGCCAAGTCCTCACTCTCTCCTTGTTATATTGGAAGGTTTGTTTGAGAGTGAAGAGTCTCAGAGCTTCTTTCTTCATATTCATGATAGAGGTAGAGGCAGCATATGCTTGGTCAATTGACTTAAGCATTTCAGCATCATGAAGCTGCTGCTGTGCCTCTTCCTCTATCTTTACCCTCACAGTTTCCATTTGTGAGGTGGGGGTGATGGTTTGGGTTTTGGCCTTTGGTAGAGGAATGACTGCTGAAAGAGGCAGTCTATCCTCCTCATCCCCCTCTTCTTCTTCTTCTTCTTACAGCCTCAACACCCTTCTCTTCTTCTTCAAGGGTGGATCATTGGCTGCGGGTTTTGGTGGTGAAGGGGTTGGTTTAGTGGGTTGTGGTTGGGTTGTTGGTGTGGGAATGTTGGCAGGCACTGCTAGTAACCTAGAGATAAGGGCTGGTTTGGTCTGTTTTACTAGCAGTGTCCTGTTCCCAGCACCTGCTTCAGAGAGGGCCTATGCGACCAGTCCCTTAGTGAAATCACCAGCCGAACAGATCTTGGTGGTTATTGCCAAGAGTCTGTCCCTGGTCCATGCTTTTACATCAAGGACTGGCCTGCCCAGATACTTCGAAATGAATCTACTCATAGCCTCGAGTTTCTTTTGATCCTCTTGGCTATAAGTAGACCATCGGTATTCTATCTCCCTAGTTTCCATCCTCCTGATCTCCTGATCTAGCAAGGCAATGTCCTTATCAAAGCCTTGCCTGAACAGCTGAGCAATGGTAGAATCCATTGATTTGCTGTGTTCATCATCAGCCTCCTTGACAAGGGCTGCTAGATCAGAGTCAGCCACCATCTTTCCCTCCTCTCCCTTTTTCTTATTAGTGACACTGAAATCCTTTTGGATATCAGCCACTTCTATTTGCTCAACCTCCCTCTCTTTCCTCTTCCCTTTCTCCCTCACCTTCCTAGTCTCCTTAACCAACTCCCTCTCAACCACCACCTCTTTCTCTGCCTCTACCTCCTCCTCACTCCTCTTCCTCTTGACTTGCACTGATGTCTCCCCCTTTTTGGGTGCATTGGTTGGGGTTTGACTATCAGCAAGTGCCTTAGAAATGGCAACCTCCACCATGGGTTGTATGTATGTGGGAAGCCTCTCAACAAGGGTTTGTATGACTAAGTCTTTAAGCATGGGTGTGATGAGAGGTATGGATTTCTGGAGGATAGCATTCAGCTGCTCAGGGGGGTTCTGACCCTGAGAGCTAGTGCTAGAAGCAGGGGCTGGTGGCTGAGTTTGTGGGAGTGGCTCAGTGTTTATGTGACCTTCGGGTGAAGGTGCCATCTGTGGGGTAGTGGTGGCAGATGGACTTCTATCCTGAGTCATTTGAGCAAGCAGCTCTTTGAGTCTGCTTATCTCATCCTCTAGGATAGTGTTTTGAGCTACTACATCGTAGAAGAAGCTCAGGTCATCATCAGCATGAGCTGAATCACCTGACCTCCTGACAATGTCAGGATGTACATGCCCTGAGTGTGGCTCAGTAATAGCATGTGCCCCTTGTTCATGGTACTGGGGACTTCTAGCCTCCGGATTGGATCCATCATCGGCAGTTGCCTCTGGTGAGGTCTTAGTGATGTTACCAGCTTCACCCTGCTCAGATGTTGATGCAGGGGAAGTGGCAGCCTCACCAGATTGTCCTATCTCCCTAGCCACACTGGGAGATTGGACTGATTCTCTGTGCTGTGGGCTCCCACCGGCACTTGTATCCACCCCTCTTCGGTTGGAGTCTCCCCAGTTGTAATAGGTTTCTGGGGAGAGGGTGGAGTGCTCAGATGGGTCAGCACTTTGGCGATAACCAATATAGGGCTTTGTGGGGTGGTCTCATGAAGAGATGGGCTCGAAGCAGTGTGCACAGGGGGAGGACTGTGCTCTTCAATGGCAGTCTTCTCAAGTGAGAAAGACCCCAGTAATGTGGTTGCCCCAATATTGGTTGCATCAGGCTCCTGTCGAGAGGAAGCCTGTGCGGTTGTGGTGGGTGGAGTCGTGGTACCTGCTGGGAGAATCGAACCAGCAGGCACATCCTGCCTTTGTGTTGCAGGGGCATCCTCAGGGGACTCATCTCCCTGAGTAGCCTTTTCGGCTTCTTTTTGGCTTTTGGTTTGGTGGGGACTTTGGATGTGGAGGTGGAGGCTGTGGGTTCCTGCTGCGTGGGTTTTCGCAGCCGGCCAGCCTGTTTGAGTGTTTGGTCAGTGTTGTGCCTGGAGTATACCTCGGCTAGAACAGCCGTGGCAGGGACCCCAGTGCCAACTAGTCCCTCAGCCTGAAGCTGGTTTTCTATCATGGCCATTATGAACCGTGGATACAAGATCCAACGGTTAGAAAGAGGTTTTGTGGCCATGTCTTTAAGTTCCAAAAAGATGAGATCAGTTAAGTTCAGAGGTTGATGCTCAAATATAGAAAACAATACCTGTTGCCACCTTGTTGACATCTGGTCCCACGAAGAGGTTTTGGGAGCCAGACACACGTTCACCATGTGGAAGATCAGTCGTTGAGGGTCAGGGAAGTGTTTCTTCAACAAGGTGGAGGCGGAGAGGTCACCCTGGTAGTCGTTGGATGTGAATGATAGATCCAGGGCACCTTTGGGGTAGGAGGTTGGGTGGGTGGCATCCTCCAGCTCTAGGGTTTGGCGTAGGGTAGCTGGAGTGATAACCACGGGGTGGTTGTTGACGGAGGACCGGAGAGAGACCTCGCCATTCTGCTCTCCGGTTTGGACAGTTATGTTTGTCCAAAACTCCGTCAAGGAGTCGGTGTATATAGTGGGGTTCAGGAGAAAAGCCGTTTTGTAGGGTGAGTCGTTCATAAGATCGACGGCTTGGTGAAACTTAGGCCATAATGGCGATTTTGTGAGATGAGCGACACAGTTGTGTCGAGGTTTCAGTTGCATGGTCGCCATTAATGGTGTATGGGAATTTCAGAGGTTTTGAAGGATTAGGTCAAGTGAGGAGTAAATGCTCTGAAGGTGGGGTATTTATAGGGTAGGTCAAAGGTTGAAAGAAAACTACTGAAGGTTTTGGTGTTAGTTATCAGTTGTTGTAACGACTGATGACGTGGTTTTAACCTTCAGTGGTTGTAACATCTGAGGACTTGGTGTTGGTCTTCAGTAGTTAAAACTACTGAGACTTTGGTTTTGTCCTTCAGATGTTGTAAACGTCTGAAGAGTTACTGTCAGTCTTCAGTAGTTATGAACTACTGATGACCTAATATTCTTCTTCAGACGTAACAACTGAAGACTTGGTGTTAGCCTTCAGTAGTTGTGAAACTACTGAAGACATGGTATTGCTTCAGTTGTAAACAACTGAGGATTTGGTGTTAGCCATCAGTAGTTGTGAAACTACTGAAGACATGGTTTTGTCCTTCAGTTGTTTGGGTATGAAACAACAGCTGTTGTCATCAGCTGATGAGAAATTACTCATCAGCTGTTTCCGTCAAATCAGTTGTTTCATACTAGCCTCTACACTTACTCATCAGCTCTTTGGCTGATTTTCAGATGTTTCATCGACTCTTCAGCTCTTGTGAATATTTATGCCTTCAGCTCTTGTGATCAGATGTTCACAAGTGCTGATGAAATATTCTTCAGAGCTGGTGAACAAATTTTGTCTTCAGTACTTGTGTAAGATCACACATCAGTACTTGTGAACAAAATTTGTTCTTCAGTACTTATTTATTTGAAAATCATACATCAGTAGTTGTAATCCACCTCACTACTTCAGTTGTTTTCAATAAATAATGTACATCAGTACTTTGAGTCATTTTAGTCTTCAGTAGTTGTGAAGGAGCTGAAGACTAAATTACTCATCAGGACTTGTATTTGACCTAATGCTCATCAGTAGTTGTGAAGTAAAAGCATCAGCAAAGGTCAAATTAGTCAAGCTGCAACATAACAAGCCGTAGTACCAAATTTTGGAATGTGGCACTATCTAAGGGCTTAGTGAAGATATCTGCAAGCTCATCAGCACTAGGCACAAACTTAGGATCAATCAGACCTTTTTCATAGCAATCCCTAATAAAATGATGTCTGATCTCTATATGTTTGGTCCTAGAGTGCTGGACTGGATTTTTGACAATGCAAAGAGCTGAAGCACTATCCATTAATAATGGAGTCTTAGTCTCTGTAATGCCATAATCCAAGAGTTGGTTCTGAAGCCAGAGTATCTGAGATGTACAACTTGCAGCAGCAATGTACTCAGCTTCAGCAGTGGATGTAGCAATTGATGTTTGTTTCTTACTCTGCCAAGAAACTAAACAATTGCCTAGGAATTGGCAACCACCAGAAGTGGATTTTCTGGTGACTTTGCATCCTGCATAGTCACTATCAGAGAAAGCAACTAATTTGCAAGAATGCCCAGTTGAATACCAAAGACCTAGTGATTGGGTACCTTGTAGATATCTAAAGATCCTTTTGACTGCAATCAAATGGGATTCTTTAGGTGCAGCCTGAAATCTAGCACAAGCTGTTAGTCCGGGAGCACTTGAATCAATCAAATAACATGAAGATTTGGATCAAACACATAAAATATGATGAACAAATATGAACACCAAGAACAACTCAAAAACCCCTTGTTTGATCCAAAATGTGATTACAAAATAATCTGAAAGTTGGAAACCCTAATCACTTAGCTCATTCAAGCTTATAACCCTAATTGCCATACTTTACTATTTATAGTAAATGACAATTTACTAATGACACTTAGGACCCTAAACTATGACAATTAGAAATTACAATTAAAACCCAAAATGTCTAAAAATAAGATTAAATATATTTTGTCGACACAAAATATATTTATTAACAATAAACATCCTAGACAAATATATCTTCAACGTCTTGTCTCTAATCTTCGTCCCGAACGCGTCGTGTTGACTGTTGCTTTGACTTTGACCTTTGACGTTGACTTTGTTGACTTTGACTGTGTTGATAATATTAGACTATCATTCATACCCAACAATATTCCCCCTTAGTCTACTATTATCAACGTCTTTCATCGTGATCAGTACCGATAAGTCAACTGAACTTGATCTTCAATTTGGTAAGCTTCAGTCTCAATGTTGAGGTCCAACAATATTCCCCCTAGACTGATGCTTCCCAAATTTTGTTGCTGAAGATCTTTATCTCAAAGGTTTCCCCTTTTTGCATGCTCCCCCTTGTTGTGTGCATCCTCTTGATTATAATGGAAACCCTTTCTTGAATTTCTGAGTGGTTCAAAAGATGTAGAAGGAGGGTTCCTAGCTCGGTATCTTCTGTAAATTTGAGGAACAGGTTCTCTGGTCTGGTTCATTGCTCATGTGATGATCGGCCATCTCTTGTAGCAAAATCTGCAAGACAATCACAAACACATTCTCGACATTTCTAATTAGATCATTTTAACAAAACAAATAAACCCGTGTTTATCTGTTTATGAAAAACAAGCGAACCCGTGTTCGTTTGTGTGTGCAATTTCCCGTGAAATGCATGAAAATGATAAAATTGTAACAGCATAATATGGAAGACCTAAAAGAATTTTGAAATGACAATTTATTATATTTTATTATTATATATATATATTTTTTTTTTAATTAAATTTTTTTTTTAATTTTATATATCTATTAATTTTTTTTATAACCGAGAACTGAATCGATCATGAGATCACATCCTCAAATATACTTTAGCATAAAGATGAAATTAATCATCGACAAGCAATGAGATCATACTGATAACTGAATCCAATCACAGTCTTTGAAGGATTTGAAATTCTCAAACAGATCAATAACGATTGCTGATATGTTTGTCCACTTAAACCCATGCCCTATCTTTTTCAACAAGCAGCAGATGATTCGTTAAGGTTTGATTAAGCACTTTAGAATGCTATGACCCCACAATCCTTTGGCAAAATCCCTCACCCAACCTCAGGATTTCTTGAATTTTGTTATGATCTTTATAGAACAAGGCTTGTGCATGAGTGTGTAAGTGATTATCAACAGAATATTGTATTTTGTGATGAATTCATCATTTAGATGATTTGACACAACTTAGATTAAAATGATGAGAGCTCCAGGTCTATAATCACGTATAACAAAGGAGATGACCATTTAATCATGTGCCGATGAGAGCTCCAGGTCAGTACTATCGTACAGCAAAGGAGATCATCACTCCAGGTCAGTACTTCCGTACAGCAGAGGAGATTAGCACAAACACAAGGCACATAAATACACCAAACATGGCAAAGATATAGAGATATAGATTATCATCATGGTGGGTGAAAGATCAATTCTCAATCCAATTTTTGTCGGGACTCAGTTTTCGTGCAGGCCAAAATGATTGCGTAAATCCAGACATCCTTAAGTATATATTTTAATTGAAATCATTAAGTTGCTGTCTACTTTATTATTCAGGCTGAGTCTACCAAGCATATCATTAAAGAATCTGTTTGTTTTTCTATTATTTTCAATTAAAATTAAGATGCGAGTCAGATAACAGCATCAGTTACTATCATTTCTCATTTTAAAAACGCAAGTCATGCAAAAACAAACATTTCAAGATGATATACAATCATTTCTCAGTCATCTCGAATCAAGTTCCCAGTTTTTTTTTATTTCTTTTCATTTTATATAAATTTGATATACTCTCCCCCTAAATTTTTATTTTAGCAAACCTATTTTGTTTTTTTGTTTTTTTTTTAATTTTTTTTTAAAACTATACAAAAATAGAAATTTACCAAAGAAGGTCTTCCAAACTACACTGATATCTAGATAACGAATGAATTCTTAAGAAATGTGCAAAGATGGTGAAGTGAGAACTGTGTTATGCAGATAAAAATCCAGATTGTGGATAAAATACCATGACCTTAACCTGTTTGTTCCGCCTCAAATTTGAATTAGGAACAATCCCTGTCAGTAAACCGGATTACTAACAGTCCTCCTGAATTGTTCCTGCACTCATAAACAGATTAGTTAGAAAGGGGAACCCAGGCCATCGAAGTCCTGGGAGTTCCTTTTTCATCAAGATAAGTAACAAGCTTCTGCACACAACCGTTTAAACAATCGGGGATTGTTGTATCCTTCTTTTTAATTTGCCAAATTTGTTTCGGTTCAATTAACTTGGATTTGAATGAATTAAATTTGGAAATCATTTTCTTTTTAAGACTGGAAGGAAAAGAATTTGGTTTTGAAGCTTCGGTCATTTTCATCTTTGTATCATGTGAAACCGGCTTCACATGAAAAGGTTTGGATGGAGGGTTTTTCAACCAACCATTCAAATATGTGTGTTGTTTACCTCTTGATCCAGAAAAGCAACCCGTGTTGCCTTTACTGTCTGGAACTTTCCTTTGAACCCGAGGACACTTCTTTAGCACGTGACCTTCTTTTCCACATCTAAAACAAGCCTTGAAAGGCTTTTGGTGCTTGACTGAACCAAGTGATGCGGATGGGGACGAGGATAGCTTTGAGCTTGTAGCTGATTCTTGCTTGTTTTGGCATTTGCTATACTGAACAGGAAATGAGATCTTCACTGATTGAGTGGGATGCTTTGCGATTGGAGACGAGATCCGTATTGGTCTTAATTCAACTTTTGGAAGCTTTTGAGACTTGACAATATCAGGAGATATATTGATCTGTGATGAACCAACACGCTCCTCTGTGTTTGATTCATCATCTGAGCTTATCCAGTCTCGTATACATAAATCAGCTTCCAATGGATCTTGATTGACACCTCCTATTGTGTCGGCTTCGGTTATAGGATTTTGATTGCCTGACGATTCAACAACTGTTCCTTCTTTGACAAACCTGACAGGAACAAACGAAGGAATGTTACCTGTTTTGAATTTGTTAAAGAAGGTTGGAGAAGCAACTGATATTGATTTTGGAGCATCAGAGGTAGAATCGTCATTAATCTTCTTATCAGACCGTTGCCTGAGAGATCCTAAACCTACAGGAGAATCCTGCACATCTCTAACTTCTTTAAGATTAACGTTGCTTAAACCTGCATTTAAACTATTAGTTTCTGCAGCTTCAATCAAATCATTAGATGGATGAGGTTGAGGCATAGGAGAGTAACTATGGGTGCTAGGAGGAGGATAAACATATGGATTTTCACCACAACCCACTCCCGTTTTAATCCTAGCTCCCCTCTGTTTACACAGTAGCTCTTCCTGTTTCATTCCAGATATGGTCCATCTATCAAGCTTTGTTTTAAGCTTGCTTGTTTCAAATTCAGCCAAAGTGACTCTTTCATTTAAAAGATTGATTTCAACGTTTCTTTCAAGAAGAGTTCGTTTTAAATGATCATTTTCTTTTAAAGCTTTATTTAATTTTATGAAATACTTGGCTTCATTCTTTTTAAGTTCCGCGTTTACGGTGGTTAATTCCTTTTGGTTACCTAAAAGCAACCTATTAGCTTTATACACACTAAATAAACGGATTTTACAAGCAGAAGAACACATATCCTGAACTGTCTCGTATGGAAGATCCAGGATGACTCTTTCAGCAGCAAGAGCCTTCTCACAGTTGCAAACTCTGGTATTTTGATTCCATTCCTCTTCCTTCTCAGCATCACAAACTTCAACATTCAACTCAGCTCCATCTTTACCTATTGATGTCTGTTTAAGCTCCTGTTGTACCTCTTCAGTTCCAGGTTTCGGTAAACCATCGGAATTGGTGCCAGAATCTGATCTCTCTTCTGGTTTCTCTTTGGAGTTTGAAGTGATCGTTGGAGTTGGATATGTCGCTTCATAGTACTCAAAACGTTTGATATCTAACTCAATTTGTTTCAGTTTGTTGACCACCTCCATCAGTTTGTAATCCTGAAAATTTCTATCTCGTTTAATCGACTTGCCGTGAGAACTCCATTCTGGTGGGAGGGAATCAAGGAATCTCCGAACTTGTTCATGATTTCCCAATTGAGCATAAAACTTTTTCAGATTGCTTGCCACCAACAGAAAACGATCAACAAAATCAGACATCTTTTCATTCTTTAAAGCTGTAAAATTATCAAACCGACATTGTGCAATTCTGAGATCATCAGATTCGAAGGATTTATACAGTTCTGCAAAAGCCATTTTTTTTAATCTACTAATAATTTTGAACAATTAAACGCCCCAAAAATATTTTTCCCAAAATTGTTGAATAATATTCTCTCCCTTGAAAAATATATTCTTAAATGTCACGCTAGAAAATCTTAGCAACTGGGGTCAAGCTGCCAGGTTAGCTTTTTTTATTTTTTATTATTTTTTTTTTTAAATGAACTCTTTCTTTGATTTTTAACTAGCCCACAAATCAATTGTAAAAAAAATCAGCCCAATATGTTAAACCCAAACCCAGCCCAATTATAATTATTATAATGGCTCAAAACTTAGAGTTCAATTGAGAAACCCGGCCCAATTTATTGAAGTCAAACCCAGCCCAATTTGTTAAAGCCAAACCCAACCCAAACCCAATTACTATTTGAAAACCCTAAAACTTATCAATAAAATAACTACTTCAGATCTGAGCTTTGAAGAGTTCTCTCAAACACAATCTCAAACTCCCTTAAACTCTTTCAAACTCTTTCTCTCTCTCGAATTTCATCTTTCCCCTTCTCTCTCGCTCTCAAATCAATCTCTCTCCCGTTAAATCTCCGCCGGCCGATTATCCACCACAAATCCTCCGATTCACCACCGCCGGTATCCCTTCAGTCTCTCTCTCTCTGCTTACGATCAATCAATGGCCGAAGAAGAAGCCGCCGCCGATACAACCGTCGTAGAGACAGCATCTGCACCCGAACAGGAGATGGATCTCGAAACCCTCGATGGTGCGGCCAACGGCGGTAAACGAGGGCGAGATGAAGATGAGTCACCAGAGAATGGAGCCGAAGCTAAAAAGCCCAAGGTCGATGACCAAGAGAAGTCCGTTGAAGAGCAGAGGCTCGAGAAAGAAGAAATGAAGGCGGGACCTGTTTCTCTTGGCTATAAGAGCTTCAAAGAGGCTGTGGAGATGTGGTTTTGTCACAGGTGGTTGATGATGGGAACACTTAGGCTCCGGGTTGTTGTTGTGATAGAAGTTGGTTGCAGATCTGATGGTGCAGTGGTAGTGGTGGGATTGTTGGGTAACGTGGTGGGAAGGTTGTGATTTTGACGGCGGATCTGTGGTGGTAAACGGAGGCTGCCAAGGGATGTGGTGTTCGGTGGTGGTCAAAGATGGTCGATTAGTGTTGTCTGTTGGTTCGCAGGTGACAAATTGGTTTGGTGGTGTTGATTGGGTGTGGATCGATGGTTCGATGGTTGTGTCGGATGGTTGATTTGGGTGATTGGCCAACCGAGGATGGTTAGGTGTTTGAATCGAAGGTTGAGGGTCTACGGTTGATGGTGTTGGTAGGTCCACCGGAGGTGGTCGCGGTTGGGTGGTGGACGCGGAGGCTGGTTAGGGTTGCGGTCGGGTGGTAGGTGGCGACCGCAAATGGTGGTTTCGGTGACTGGGAGGCTGGTCGCGAGGTGGTGAGGGGTGGCAGTTGATAGATTCGCTGGAAAACCGAGCGAACTTGCTATTTTCGGCAACAATTTCGCCGAAAAACAAGTAGTTTCGCCGGAAGGTGCGCTGGTAGGTTCGCCGGCAAGTTCGCCAGAACAGTAAGTTCGCCGGCAACTTCGCCGGAATGCGTAAGTTCGCTCGGAAATGTGAACTTTCGTTCAAAATGGTACAAATTCGCTGGCTAACTTCTCTGAATGAAGATTTGAAGATCTGAAGAACACCAAGAACACACACACAACTATGTGTGAGAGAAACAACTTTAAATTTGAATTTCTTTTCAAATTTCTTGTATAAAACGATTTGTAGATGTTAGATTTGATGTCAAATGTTATAAATCAATTCTGAATTGGTGTAGATCTGATTAGAATTTGGATGTATGATGGACAAAAGAATTTCAGATCTACTTTCTCTCTCTAAACCCCCATTTTCTCTCTTTACGAAATTTCAAGAAAACAGCAATAAAATCTTCAAATCAGCAATAGAAATTGATTCAAGTTGGCTCTGATACCAAATTGTTAGTCCAGGAGCACTTGAATCAATCAAATAACATGAAGATTTGGATCAAACACATAAAATATGATGAACAAACATGAACACCAAGAACAACTCAAAAAACCCCTTGTTTGATCCAAAATGTGATTACAAAATAATCTGAAAGTTGGAAACCCTAATCACTTAGCTCATTCAAGCTTATAACCCTAATTGCCATACTTTACTATTTATAGTAAATGACAATTTACTAATGACACTTAGGACCCTAAACTATGACAATTAGAAATTACAATTAAAACCCAAAATGTCTAAAAATAAGATTAAATATATTTTGTCGACACAAAATATATTATTAACAATAAACATCCTAGACAAATATATCTTCAACGTCTTGTCTCTAATCTTCGTCCCGAACGCGTCGTGTTGACTGTTGCTTTGACTTTGACCTTTGACGTTGACTTTGTTGACTTTGACTGTGTTGATAATATTAGACTATCATTCAGACCCAACACAAGCACATGTTGCAAACATGATGTCTGGTCTAGAAGCTGTAAGGTACATCAAGGACCCAATCATACATCTGTAAAGGGTTTCATCAACCGCCTTACCTTTCTGATCTACATCTAGTTATGTGATGCTGCTCATGGGAGTAGAACAGGGCTTACAGGTTTGTAAATCAAACTTATTCAACAACTCTTTGGTGTACTTGGACTTATGGATGAAGATTCCATCATCCTGTTGTTTGACTTGCAAACCCAGAAAGTACTGTAATTCTCCCATAGCACTCATTTCAAATCTTAGCTTCATAAGCTTTGTAAATTCATCACCCAACTTTGGATCAGAGGATGCAAAGATGATGTCATCAACATAAATCTGAACAAGGAGCTTATGTTGTCCCACAGTCTTGATGAATAAGGTTTTATCAATGGTGCCTCTAGTGAACTTATTCTCTAGAAGGAAGGTTGAGAGTGTCTCATACCAGGCTCTAGGTGCTTGCTTCAGCCCATAGAGAGCCTTATCAAGCTTGTACACCCAATCAGGATGTTTATTGTCCTTAAAGCCTGGTGGTTGACACACATAAACTTCTTCTTTTATTTTTCCATATAGGAAGGCACTTTTGACATCCATTTGATAAACCTTAAGACTGTGAAAGGCAGCATAAGCTAAGAACAGTCTGATTGCTTCCAGTCTGGCCACAGGTGCAAAGGTCTCATCATAATCGATGCCTTCCTCCTGTGCAAACCCTTGAACAACCAGTCTGGCCTTGTTCTTGACAATTTGGCCCTTCTCATCTGTTTTGTTCCTGAATACCCACTTGGTGCCTATAGCACACTTATCTTTGGGTAATGGAACAAGCTCCCACACTTGCTGTTTCTTGAATTGAAGAAGCTCAAGCTGCATAGCTTCCACCCATCCATTGTCTCTTAAAGCAATATGATAGTTCTTTGGCTCTTGCTGACTGATGAAAAGAGCATAGAAGCAGAAGTTGGACAATTGATTCCTGGTTGAAACTCCAGCATGGATATCACCAATGATCTGTGATGTGGGGTGATTCTTGAGCTCTTCATAGACTATGATATCTATGCAAGTGTTTGTAGACCCATCAGCAGCAACAGATGGTGATGGAGATTCCTGAAACTATGTAGAGGATGGTAGCTCAAACGAAGTAGAGCAAGCAGAAATCTCATCAGCATTTGTAGTGGATGGAGCTGCTGAGGCTATAGGAGTATCAGGTTTAGTGGACTCAGGCAGGTTGTCACTAAACCTGAAGAGGTGAGTACTGACTACATCATCATCAGTACCACCAGGTGAAGATCTGTTGACAGGCTCAACAGATGGAGGTTGATAAGGAACATATTGCAGTATGTCCAGATCAAACAACTCCACAGGGTTTTGTGGAATCTTGTCCTTTGGAGATTCATTGAACTTAACATGCAGAGTTTCTTCAACCCCCTTTGTTCTACAGTTGAAGACTCTATATGCCTTGCAAGTTGATGAATAACCAACAAAATACCCTGCATCCACCTTACTAGCAAACTTCTGGAGTGGGTTGCTAGTGTTGAGAATAAAACAAGGACACCCAAAGGCTCTAAAGAATGAAATAAGAGGGGCCAAATGATGAAGAACTTCATATGGAGTCTTCATCAACCTCTTATTTACTAAAGCTCTATTCTGTACATAGCAAGCTGTATTGACAGCTTCAGCCCAAAAGGTCAGTGGCAACCCTGAGTCAGCCAACATTGACCTTGCTGCTTCAATGAGGGTCCTGTTCTTTCTCTCCACCACTCCATTCTGCTCAGGAGTTCTAGGAATGCTAAACTGCCTTCTAATTCCCTTGGACAGGTAGAAGTCATCAAGTGTGTGGTTTCTAAACTCTGTTCCATTGTCACTCCTCACACACTTGACCTGTAGGGAATACTACTTTTCTACATGTAACACAAAGTTCATTATTGTCTTTGCTGCTTCATCCTTGGAGTGCAAGAAGAAAGTCCATACAAACCTGGAATAATCATCCACAATTACCAGGCAGTATTTCTTCTTTGCCATGCTCATTACTCTGACAGGACCAAAGAGATCCATGTGCAGAAGCTGTAAGCAGGCAATGGACTTCGGTTCTTCTATTGAAGGGAATAACTTTGTGTTGTTTTCCTTTCACGCAAGCAGTGCAGTCATCTTCACACTTGAACTCCTTCTGAGGCAATCCTCTTACTAAACCATGGCTTATAAGCTGAGTCATGTTCTTGAAATTAACATGACCCAGCCTTCTATGCCATAGTGTAGATTCTTGAGGAGATGCCTTGGAAAATAGGCAAGGATGGCCTTTTAGATCCATCTTTTGGAAAGATCTAAGGCATACACTCTTCCTGTCCTGTTGGCCTTCAGGAGAGTGTGTTCATCCAATGCCTTGTCAATCAAACTCAGAACTTTGGATGACAGAATCCGACATTTCTGGCTTGTGAAAAGGGCAACATGGCCTTTGTCACACATTTGACTGACACTCAAGAGGTTGTACTTGAGATTCTCCACATGTTTAACATCATCAAACCTTATTTCCCCATTAGAAACAAAGCCTTTACCAATGATGTAACCCTTTGCATCATTGCCAAAGGAAACAAATCCCTTCTTTCCTTGAGAGTAGTCATTAAGAAGAGAGCTGCTTCCTATCATGTGCATGGATCCTCCACTGTCTACATACCAGATGCTTCTATGGCATGTTGAAGAACCCTGCAAACACAACCATGTGTTAGTTTCTCTTGGAGACCCAAACCTGCTTGGTTTTGGGTCTGTTCTCAGCTACAGGTGCAGCACTAACAGGTGTTGTGTGTCACAGCTTGAGGTGAAGAAGATGGTACAGAAGAGGAACCCTTTGGCTTGGACTTCCTTTTCTGTGGTTTCAACACAGGAGCATCTAAGTGGTTGACTCTTCCCACTAGGTGCTGAACCATCATCACCAATTGTGTCTGATTCTGTGATAAGGCCTTCAGCTCTTCAGACACATTGGAGTTTACTGATGATGAGTTCCTGTGTTGTTCCATCTTTTTCTGAGCAACCTCAGCTGTTGCCTGAGTAATCCCTTTCTTTTTAGATTTAGTTTGGGCTTAGGGATTTCAGGCTTGGATGTTGCTAGTACAAACTTGGTTTCAAACTCATTCTTCATTTTATTGATGCTCTCATTAATTTTCTCCTTCTTTTTGAGTTTGGAACCCCTTTTGTACCAGCAATCATCAGTAAGATGATTGAACAAGCCACATATCTCACATGGCTTTTTCTTCATCTTATGCTGATCATCGGCTGAAAAGGATTTAACTGCTAAAGACTTGTTCTTCAGCTGTATAATCAGTACTAGCAGTTTTCTTCCTAGTGCCTGCTTTCCTGGTATCCTCTCTAGTCTTAAAACCTTTCCTACTGTTAGTTTTCTTCTCTTCAGTGCTAACAGTATTTGAGGTTTGAACTTCAGATGTTGTCACTTGCTCTCTAGTACCTTCAGTACTTCTAGTGACAACACCTGAGTTGATCAGCCTTTTGGTCATGTGACAGTCAGCATTTGAACCATCAGCTGTTGTAGCATCAGCTGATTGGTTTTGGCAGGAGTAAATGCTGACATCTATCTCTGATGATGCTGATTCAGAGGATAGTAAGTCACATGATGAGAAGGATTGGTTATTGCTCTCCCCATCAGATTCAACTTCTGCTCTTGAAGTGAAATCTGTGGGAGGAGCAGTGTGATTATAACCAATGCCAAACTTCACATTTGAAGCTGATTGCTTGCTAAGAAGCATTTCAAAACCCTTGCATGATTGCACCCATCGATCACACTCAACTTGGGTGGTTGCAAGAGTTTCCTTGAGGTCTTTGTACTTTTCTAGAAGTACATCTTCCCTAGCTTTGTCATCTTTGATTTGGCATTTAAGCATGTAAATCTCATCATTTTTATCTTTTAGAACAACCTCAAAATCAGCTTTTCTTTTGGAAATTGTTTGCTCAAGCTCAAGATTTTTATCTATTAAAGCTACATGCTTCTCTAATAGAAGCAAATGCTGCTATGCATGATTCTGAACAAAGCTTGGCTTTTGCCTCAGTGGATACCTGAGATGAGGCATTGGATGACGACCCTTCAGCAGAATCAAGGGCCATCAGAGCAAGATTTCCAAAAGGTTGGTCACCACCATGTTGACCAGCACCTTGAAGTAGTTGATCCTGACCAGATAGCTCTTCTGGTAGACTACTCCAGTCAACAACAGTTGGGGTGAAAAAGCTTTGTTGTTGAGGTTGTGTGTGGTGATGAGATTGGGAAGATTGAGGCTCTGGAAGAGCATGAGGTGGTTGAGCCAGGGGTGCTTGAGTTTGACGAGGCTGAGGCATGTAGTAACAGGGGTAAGGATATGGCATATGACCCTGTGGCACAAAATAAGCAGGTGGTGCCTGTGCCTGTGATGGATAGCTAGAACTGGAGGAAGGTTGCCCTTTGTGCTGTGAGCTATTGCTGGGAAAAGTCACAAAGGGTGCAGATGAGTTAGATCCAGATGATCTACACTCTCTTGCAAAGTGTCCAAGCCTTTGGCACTTGTGACACCTCAACTTGCTCTTGTCAAAACCAACTTTGGTTTTGCCAGAGAGTCCTGGGAATTTCCTACTAGTTCTCTTGTAGAACTTTTGAGAGAGGATATTTATCATTGCCATTTGGTTCAAAATATCCATCTCTTCCAGATCATCATCTGGAATGCCCTTCAAATCCTCCATCAGAAAACACAAGTTGTCACCACCACCTCCTGAACTACTAACACCAACAAAAGCTTGTTCTGAGTTGGTAGAGAAATCAATATGCTCATCATAAGAACTTTCTGATGAAGCATATTCTGACTTATGACTTATCAAGGCAACATTACCTTGGACAAAGTCATCAGCAAGTTTGCCAGAAGATGACAACTTCCTCTTCTGCTCTACCTCTCTCTCAAAAGTGAGCAATTTCCCATGAAGTTGGGTGAGAGATAGAGTGTCCAGGTCAGCACTGGAGCGTAGGACAATGGTATATGTGTCCCATCTCTCAGGCAATGACCTGAGGAACCTGTTGTTCATCTGGCTTTTGGAGTACTCTTGTTTGACCATCTTCAGCTCAGAAATCAAACAAGAGAACCGCTCAAACTGCTGGGTCAGAGTCTCACCCTTTCTATATGAGAATGTCTCATATTGTTGGGCGAGGATTTCCCTATTGTTTGCTAAGACCGAATCAGTTCCTCCAAATTGTTCCTTTAGAGCAACCCATAGGTCATGAGCAGACTCATGATGCAAGAGCCCTGAATATATCTCATTAGGAATGGCCATGGCTAGAATTCCATGGGCTCTAGCATCAATTTCGAACAGCTTTAGATCTTCATCCGAATATTGTTCAGGTTTCTTCGCAACCTGTTCATTAGATTCCGGGACGCTCACCATAGGCTTGTGTGGCCCATGCACCACTGACTTCCAACAACCAGCACTGTTGACAGCCAAGTGCTGTAGCATACGTCTTTGCCATATGTTATACTCGTTCCTAACCAGCATCGGAGGCTTGGTTGCGGAACCAGTATTGTGAGGATCATTAGTTGGTGTTGTCATCTCATGTTTTAGTCAAAAACAAGTTTAAACAAGGCAAACGTAACTCGAAACCACCAAAAGACCTCAAGATTTTGGCCAGAAACAGCAGAAACTCACTCTCTATGGCTAATTCTTGCAAATTGCTAATTCGATCAAACAGAGAGATCAAAATAGCAGTTTCAAATAACCAATAGTGAAATCGATCAATGATTAACCTGCTCTGATACCATTTGACAGGATCTCAGCCTCTCGTTTGATCAATCAGATTATGTTTGCAGTGGATTTAGCACATTAATTAGCGATTAATGCAAGAACATAAAAGATATTGCATGTAAAAGCACAAGCATAGAGAGAGAAAAGAGTTCTGCGAAACAATAAATGTTCTATTGCTTAGCACGTTTCGGCAATTAAAACAGTATGGTTCCCCATCCTTTTATAGGCGGCAAAAGGATGGGTTGATGTCCTTTTCTGACATCAACTGAATATTAAAATTACAACTGACAAAACATAAAACTACTGAAGATGTCAACAGCTGACATCTTCTTATAAAAGTTTCCTAAGTACTGACAAAAGTAAAACTACTGACATCCTACAACGACTGAAGAACAAACTCTTCAGCCGTTTATAACTACTGATACTATAACAACTGAAGAACATGCTCTTCAGCTGTTGTACAACTACTGAAACAAAATAAACTACTGAAAAGGAAAAACCATCACAACAACTGAAGAAGACTTCTTCAGCTGTTGTGACAAACTCTGAGTCTTCAGTACTTGGTCTTCAGACTTGGCTTCAGATGATGTAACAACTGATGACTTCAGTAGATAACATCAGTTGTTGTCTTCAGTCTTTGTCTTTAGACTTTGTGCTTCAGTAGAAGGTCTTCAGTTCTTCAGCTTTTGATTCTTCAGTACTTGTCTTCAGTACTTGAAGTCTTCAGTACTTGTAAGATCAGTATTTCAGACTTCAGTACTTGGTCTTCAGTACTTTGGAGTCTTCTTCAGCTGTTGTTCTTCAGTTCTTTGATCTTCATACTTTGTTCTTCAGACTTTGTCAGAATAGCTGAAGGTTGGAGCTAAGATGCTCTCGAGTCTGACATTCAAGCAAGAGAACACAATAGCTGATGGGAGTCTTCAGCAGTTGTTGTGATGTCATGTGGGACTTAGAGGTTTTCCTGATCTTGGCTCATTGGTTCTTTTGGTCCAACATTCTCCCATTTCCACTCGGGAATTTCAGGTTGCTGTAATAATCTCGATGGTTTTTGATGTTCATCCTTAACTTTCAAGCACGTCAAGCATCGGCTTACATACATAGCAATGTCTCTCTTCATGCCTGGCCACCAGTATAGATCCTTAAGATCATGATACATCTTGTCTGCACCAGGATGAACAGAATATCGTGTCTTGTGAGCTTCCTCCATGATCAGGGTACGAACGTCTCCCCATTTGGGTACCCATATGCGATCCATGAAGTACTGTATGTCATCATCCTTGCAAATCATCTGTTTGTCTAACCCTCGGAATTCTTCTCCCGCAAGGTTTTCTTCTTTCAATGCTTCCCTTTGTGCAAGTTGGATCTGAGCTTTCAAGTTTGTTTGAATAGTCAATCCCAAAGCTCGTGCACGTAGTGGTTTCACACGTTCTTTACGGCTTAAAGCATCAGCCACCACGTTTGCTTTCCCCGGATGATACCAGATTTCACAATCGTAGACACTAAGTAGCTCTACCCAACGTCGTTGTCGCATGTTGAGTTCTTTCTGATTCAGGATGTGTTGAAGGCTCTTATGATCTGTGTAGATGATAAATTTGGTTCCATACAGATAATGCCTCCATATCTTGAGTGCAAATACTACCGCACCCAACTCCAGGTCATGAGTCGTATAATTCTTCTCATGCACCTTAAGTTGTCGCGAGGCATAGGCAATCACCTTGTCTTTCTGCATTAGCACACAACCCAATCCTTGATGTGAAGCATCGCAGTACACCACAAAATCATCAGTTCCGTCTGGAAGGGACAATATCGGTGCGTTGCATAACTTCTCTTTCAACGTTTGGAATGCTTGTTCTTATGCTTTCCCCCAATCAAACTTCTTGTCTTTCTGAGTCAACAATGTTAACGGTTGGGCAATCTTTGAGAAATTCGTAATGAAGCGACGATAGTATCCGGCCAATCCTAAGGATTGCCATATCTCTGAGGGTGTCTGGGGTGTATCCCATTTCTTCACTGCTTCAATTTTGCCGGGATCTACATGAATCCTATTCTCGTTAACCACATGCCCCAAAAACTTCACTTCTCAAAGCCAAAACTCATACTTCGAGAGTTTAGGGAAAAGTTTCTCTTCTTGTAACAAACTCAGTATGGCCTGAAGATGTTCCTCGTGGTCTTCTTTCGATCGAGAGTAGATAAGTATATCGTCAATAAATACGATCACGAACTTATCCAAGTATGATTTACACACCCGATTCATCAGATCCATGAATACAGCCGGTGCGTTAGTCAGTCCGAAAGGCATGACTAAGAACTCACAATGACCATAACGAGTCCTAAATGCTGTTTTCGGTATGTCATCCTCGAAAACCCTCAATTGATGATATCCAGAACGAAGATCAATCTTGGAGAAATATGAAGCTCCTTGCAACTGATCAAACAAATCATCGATTCTGGGAAGAGGATATCGATTCTTCACAGTCAACTTGTTCAACTCACGATAATCGATGTACATGCGGAACGACCAGTCTTTCTTTTTGACAAACAAGACCGGTGCTCCCCATGGCGAATGACTCAGCCGAATAAAACCCTTCTCCAGTGTACTTGGCTAGATAACTCTTGCATTTCGGATGGCGCTAACCGGTATGGTGCTTTTGCTACCGGCTTAGCTCCAGGAACCAACTCTATACGAAATTCCACCTGTCGTGGAGGAGGTAAACCCGACAAGTCATCAGGGAATACTTCTGGCTAATCTCGTACTACAGGAATATCCACCAACTTGTTGCCTTCTTCTTTCTTTTCCACTACATGGGCTAGAAATGCGTAACACTGCTTCCGTAAACATCATTGCGTCTTCATGCAAGTGATAAGCCTCAGAGTTCTTCCCGGTCATTCACCTTGAATCTTTAGTACCTCCCCGTTTGGCATGGGGATTCGTACTACTTTCTCCCGACAAACAATCTCGGCTCCATGTTTCGACAACCAATCCATTCCTACAATCACATCGAAGCTCCCCAACTCGAAAGGTATTAAGTCTATGTTGAAGGCATGGTTCTCCAATATCATGGAGCATTGTCTAATAATCTCATCTACTTGTACAACTCTACCGTTGCCCATTTCTACGGAGAAGCTAGTTTCTAGTCTACTAGAGTTCAAGGAAAGCATGTGTGCAAAATCGGAAGATATGAAACTATTGTCTGCCCCAGTATCAAATAGTATGGATGCCAAGTGGTGATTGAGCAAGTACGTACCCGTAACAACATTCGGGTCCTGACGGGCGTCATTTGCTCCGATAATGAACGCACATCCTCTAGCAGCATTTCCTTGATTCCCTTGGCCCGGATTACCAGCTATGGCCATCACTTGCTGCTGGTTATTCCCTTGTTGACCCGGTGCCCTATTCAGTCTGGGGCACGTGTTCCGGTAGTGACCAAGACCTCCGCACTCATAACAAGCCCAGGCATTCCCGGCGGGGTTAACCGCGTTGACGGGTGCTACCAGATTTGGCGCAGTTCTGCAATCCTTAGCTAAGTGCCCCGGGCGCCTACAATTCGCACACACCCGACATGGCGTTGCTGGGGGATGATGAAGAGTGCGCCTGTTACATTTCGGGTGCGGCCCAGCATATTCCTTTCTTTCTTGAGTCACAGCCACAAAGTTTCGGGTTGTCTTGGCCTTCTTATCAAATCTTCCGGCATTAGACTGGCTCGTTTCCCCAACCTCCTTTCTCTTCTCTGCTCCCCTGCCCAACATCCCTGTTCTTACCATCTCATCAGTTAGAGCGCCGGCCTTCAGGATTGCGCTCTGAATCATGGGAGGAGCAGCTGTTGTTACCAATGCTCGGATTTAAGGCGCGAGTCCCCAAATGTACCTTTCAATTCTCTTTGATTCTGGAGTTACCAAATATGGAACCAATCTTGCCAACTCATGAAAATGATCAGTGTAAGCTGCGTGCCCAGCTCCAACCATAGCATGGTTCCAAAATTCCTGCTCCAATTTCTACATCTCATTGAGTGGGCAATATTCTTCGGTGATCAATGCTTTAAACTCATCCCAAGTCATCTGCATTGCTGACTCTCTCCCTCTAGCTTGAACCTGGGTGTTCCACCATGTTAATGCCTTGCCCTGCAGTGAACATAAGGCATACTTGATTCTTTGACTATCGAGGCACTCACTGATGTCAATCACTGCCTCCATCTTTTCAAGCCATCTTGTTAGGGCTATCGCCCCACCTTTCCCGTCAAATTCTCGGGGTTTGCAGGCCATAAATTCCTTGTAGGAACATCCCTGTCTTGTATTATCGACCCCAGTTTTGTTCCCATTTGTTCCACCAATCCCAGTGTCTTCCCCTATTACTTGGTTATGTTGATCATTGGTATCATGATCCCCGTGGAGATGATGATTCAGAAGAGTGTCGCTCACTTGAGTCACAATAGTCGGAATCAGTGCGACTAGCTGCTGAGCAATCATAGCAGCTATGTCAAGGTTTTCAGTTCCCTGATTGTTGCCAGCCGGAGCACCACCTGTTCTTGGTAGTCTACCCCTACCTCTGCCTTATGGGGTCTCACCTTCTTGATTGGTACTACGTGTAAATCTTCGAGGCGGCATCTTCTAATCATAGAAAGGTGTAAACATGTAAACTTTAGTAAACATGTAAACCTTAGTCACCTTTAGATACACGTATGATTCCACTCATCAAGTTCCAATAACCCATGCTTCGGTCCATCAAGATCATCACGTAGCCCAGTTTAAGCACATTCTTAGTATACTGGTGATGCTTATATATTGGGTTCCCCGCAGCGTTCCCACCACATCCACGATATACCTTGAATGGCGCTTAAACCGGTTACATGACATCCTAATTTTCCTTAGCATAATCCCAATGAATATCATAATGTATGTGTAGAGAGTATCATCACTCCTCTACATTTCTTGAAGTCCACTTTCATTCTAAGCATTCAATCAGTTCCTTAGTTACTGAAATGCTAAGTGGAGGAATGTTTCGCGAAAGATAGAATCAATGTCATGATTGGAAATACCATGAAGGCTCTAAGTAGGACATGACTTAAGTAACAGCAAGTGTTAGTAATGTTTTGTTACCCTTAATGAGGTCTTACTAGAATTATGATCCTAGCACACCCTAGGGTATAGAATAGGGAACTTGTGATACTCCTGATCGTTACCTCATGGTAAGGTTTGCCAGACTTCTCATGCACAGCGAAGTGCAATTACGTGTGCACCCATAATGGTAATTTACCTTTCATGGTCACCCTAGCTCCACTTACCCCAAGTTAACATCATAGTATTGTCAAAACTCATCAAGCATGGTTCGTGTAATGTCCTCATGTCCATGAGCCATTAGTATTCCAATAGTAGTATGTGGTAACAAGTAAACTCCAAGCACATAAGCACAATATGTCTAATGATTGTTGCCTATCCTTCATACTTTCAGGATTTCAAGCATAACCATGTTAGGGTCGGATTTAGTATCCGAGATCAATGCTACGCATGATCACCAAGGTTCCCTTCTATTTAGGTATCTCGACCTAATGATATGATGTTATGCGCATACGAACCTAAAGTTCTAGTATGAAGGTATCCCGTGGAGAAAGACTAAAAGTAATAGTGTCTTCCTCAGGATGATCAGATAACAAGCACATATGCATGGAATCATGTATAGAGTCAAGTAACAAGTATAGAGGAACACACATGTAATATTAAATGCAAGCCAGTCCTAGCATGCATTCTAAATGAAGGTTCCTAGGTTATAGTCTAGGTCAAGTGCATTGTCTAATTCTCCATAACCAATGGCTCTGATACCAGTCTGTCACACCCCCGCTGACAGCGGAAACACGGGGATGTGAGCTAGACGGGATCGTCATAACACATGGTATACGATAGAGAAGCAATATAAGTATGATGACAAGCGTGTCATGACGACACCCGAACACAAATGGGGACTTGTGTCGCGTTTAGTCAATATTCACGACAACATAGCCATAAGCATAACATGTAAGGATCACATAACCATATATAATAACATTGTTTAGTTTCCCATAACCCGAGAACAAGTGTTCAAAAGAATGTTAGTTGTTTAGTGGACTGCAACAATGTACAAAAGAATTGTTCGTCATGTATGTTCAGTCTCAAAAATGCTTCCTAGGGTCTCCACTAAAAGGCAGCACTCCTAGAACTTCAATTGCCTTGATCACTTGAAAAGAGATGCTCAAAACGGTCAACATAATTGTTGGTGAGCTTCGAAGGTTTTAAGTAATAAAAAATGTTAAGATGAAAACAACTTATAAGTTTAGTAAGAGTTACCGCGACTATACTTACGTATAGGCGGTTTTACCAGTTATAAATAGTTACAGGCAAACCTATTCATCGGCTCCACACGGGAATTGATGGCTGTAAAGTGAGCATTCCCAAAGCGTAAATAGTTAAATATGACGTAGCAAGATCCACAAAGTGCATACGTATAGTTCACAACCAAACCAATCCTTAGGTCCCATTATCGGGATTAATGGTTGTATTGAAAGATTGTTCCATAGCATATAAGTTTAACATGACGTAGCTAGATCCACAAAGCGTATACGTAATAGGTTACAACCAAACCAGACCTTAGGTCCCATTACAGGAACTAATGGTTGTATTGAAAGACAAGTTTCACATGACGTAGCAAGATCCACGAAGCGCATACGTATAGATTACAACCAAACCAATCCTTAGGTCCCATCACCGGGATTAATGGTTGTAATGGATGCTCGGCAAAGAAGAACCACAAAGTAGACCCACAAAGTAGAACCACACCGCCGAGAGCATCCAAGGTCAATAGCATTCACAAGTAACATCATACAACACATAGCATCAAGGTAATAGCACATAGTAATGTAAAGCTACCAGGTAATTTACAAGGTAGCAACATAGCCTAAAGTCAAGTGTCATATTAGCATCATTCAACAAGATAAGCAAGATAAGTTAACCATAAGAGTTGCAGCAGACTTCCACTAAGGAAGATGCTTGAAAATGTGTCAAGTAAGCGAGCATTCTTTTCCCCTAAGTTTGAAAATGTTTAAAAGTTATACAAGCGTAAAAAGGGGCCACGAAACTCACTGAATAGATGATAAACACGAACGATGAATATTCCCAACAGTAGAATGCTACGAACAGTCAACACCTATTGACAGTTACTGACAAGCATTAATAATGAGCATAAAGCATAAGATGATGTTCAATAGGTTTGGGCAGTTTCGGTTCGGTCGTGGTTAACACTTGCACGTAAACACACATAATAGATCTTATGTAGATCCAAGTACTGGAAGCGTTGCCATTGTAGATGATATTTGTGTAAAAGTGTTATTGTTTTCAGAGAAGTGTTTGTTAAGTACTTGTGTTATAAATCATTTGTTACTAATTGCAAAATGTTAAGTTGATTGGATTTTGATATAACATTAATAAGTCCAATAGTGTTAATCTTAAAGATCGTCATTAGCAATGGCAACCGTGACTATGTCACCTTAACATCACACGACAACACACACCACACACAGGAAGATTGACTTCACACACAATGATTCCATTTGCATGAAAAGACCACACGCACAACTGGACACTCCATTCACACGAATCATCTTTTAGTCATGCGAATCAGCTTCATTCGCATGATTGAATTCCCATTCGTGCGACTAAGCACTCATTCGTACCACACAGCACCCAATCGCATGACTCAACCTTCCATTTGCACGATTCAGCCCTCAGTCATGCGAATCTTCTTCATTCGTACGACTGAACTCTCATTCGTGCGACCGCACCTTCAGTCGCTTGATACACACAGTCGCACACATTCATCCGCATTGACTCAATCGCACACACTCTCAATCGCATGCATTCAATCGCATGACACACCCATACGCGTGGACTCAGTCGCACGACTCACTCAGTCGCATGGCTCAGTCGCCTGAAGGGCCCAGTCGCCCTGTACAGCAGGTCGCGACTGCTGAAGCACCGAGCAGCGTCCAGCTGCTCCGCGCACTCGTTTTACACCCCAAGAACTTCCAGAATCCACATTCTAACATGCCTAAAAAAGAAACACACTCAGACACGCAACACACAAGCCCACACGACCTCATGTGCTCGAATGAACCCGAGCACCCGAAACCCTAGAAAACGCAGAAGTGAAATTGAGCAAGAAACGGGCGACCAAGGTCATCTACCTGCTTGAAACGTGTTGTCTAGGCTGTAGTCGAGGTTCAACCGATGAAAACGAGACAAAAACGGGGCGGTTCGGTGCCAAGATGAAGTAGAAAAGTGGAGAAGAAGGGAGTGAAGAAGAAGAAGCAGAATGTGAAGGCTAGGGCTGGTGTGGGGTATTTATACCAGCCCTAGTTTGGCAAATGTCAAGTTTAGTCCCTGCACTTAGCCCCCGAGTCCCCAAACTTGTTTCGGTTGATAACGACGTAGATACGCGCGTTATACTAATTATAAGGATGTGTTTTATGTTATTATATCTTGAACATGTTGTTGTTAATGATGTTTATATTATGTAACATAGTATAATTAGTGATGTCGGTTGTGATTATTCGTGAGCGTTTTGAATGATATGATTGCAAATATTGATAACACCACTGAAACGAAAAACAAATCAAACATGATGTCCTCACGAATAATCCATGAAGACGAAAAATGAACGCTCTAAGGATAGTTAACGAAATTTCACGTTAAATAACGGACCTTGAGTTGACGGATGTCACACTCCATGTTCAAGAACACCATAGATCTCAAGTCAACTGGTTTAGACACTTTGGTTGCAAAAGTAGAGGCACTTGAAATGGATGAAAAATCAAGAAACAAGAGTGTGAGAACTCATGACTCACCTTATCACTTCAAAGAAACAAAAAGTGCTGGAAGTGCATTTATTTCAAACAATGATAGTGATAATCTTGTGCTTTAAGTGCTGATAAAGAGGAAGTCAGTTTCTATGCTTCTAAACCCTCAAAGAAATCAACTCAAAGTAAAAATCAAAAGGATAAAGGAAGTACTGCTGACAGAATAGATACAACTGCACCCACAGCAAAGTATTCGCAACAAAAAATCAGTCAGAACCAATCACTGTGATATTGGATTCTGAAGAACAAAAAGCAGCATTTGCAGCTTTTAGTTGTAAGGCCCCGTTCCCGGGCACCTCACAGTTGGTCATTACAGCATAAACATACATATTATTAAATTAAGCATCGGAATTAAGTTGGCAAAAACCCTTCATTCATTTAAAACACTGTTGTTAAGCAATACATTCTAGTTCATAAGTCATAAAATAATTAATCGAATGAATTACAAAACAACAGTATCGTCAAAACATAAATGGATGTCAGTCTTGCCCGCCGTGTAGCCATCCCCTTGTGCCATCCTCAGCAACCTGTTACCTGCCAACTGGAAAATACATAAAAGTCAGCGTTGCTGAGTGAGTTCTAGTTTTGTAGATTAAAATACTTTACTTTTCATTTCAAGGAAAAACCTTTCTTTACTTATATGCGGTCACACAAGTACGTACACAGATAATATTATTATTATCTTCGTCGTTCATTCATTAACTTTCCTTCGTGTGCCGTTCATCGTTAACATTCATATTCTTACGTATTCTTTCTTTCATATTCGTTCTTTCGTTCGTACGTATCTTACTTTCATTCATTCATACCTTACATACGTTCATACATTCATTTTATTCATACATTCATTGCATACGTATGATCATTTCTTTCATTCATACGTTCATTACATTCTTTCGTACGTTCATTCATTTCATTCTATCATATGTTAGCCAAGTCTGTTGCAGCACACGGCTGCTCACCTCAGTGGCAAATCTCATGATTTGCCTGCTAACCGAGTCTGTTGCAACACGTAGTTGCTCACCTCATTATCATTATGTTAGCCAAGTCTGTTGCAGCACACGGCTGCTCACCTCAGTGGCAAATCTCATGGTTTGCCTGCTAACCGAGTCTGTTGCAACACGTAGTTGCTCACCTCATTATCATTATGTTAGCCAAGTCTGTTGCAGCACACGGCTGCTCACCTCAGTGGCAAATCTCATGATTTGCCTGCTAACCGAGTCTGTTGCAACACAAAGTTGCTCACCTCATTGTCAATCTCAAAGATTTACCCTGTGTGCATCCTTCGGGGTAGCAAACCCACATCACAGTTGAGCTAACACCTGCCAGGGGTGTGCACCTCCATTCATTTGCTTGCAAGCCTTTCTTACGTTCATTCGTTCATTTATTAATGCATGCATTCATTCATCATGTTCCTCTTTCATTATCTTTCACTTTACGTTCCATTTCTCATTATCATTAATATTTTAGTTATTAATGATTATGCTCTTCGTTAAATCTTAGTCATTCTTCGTCATGCCAGTACATACTTAACAATATTAAAATAATAATAATATTGTTAACAATAATGAAATACTGATAATAAAATTAGTAGTAATAAGGGTCAATCAATTATCATCATTACATTCATAAAACGTCATCATTTATTAACCCTAGTCAACTCTGGTCAAAATCCCGTAAATCAGATTTTCCAGAAAATTTCTGTAAAAATTCTAAGTGTTTGGGCGTATGAGCCCTATTCAGTCGTATGAGCCCTGCTCAGTCGTTTCACTTTAAACTTAGAAAATTTTTCTAAGTCATACGACCACTGTTCAGTCGTATGATCCCCAGACTTAGGAAATTTTTACAGGTCATACGACCACTGTTCGGTCGTATCATCCCCCACACTTAGGAAATTTCTACTGGTCATACGACCACTGTTCAGACATATAACCCCATACTTAGAAAATTTCTAATGGTCATACGACCACTATTCAGACATATAAGCCCATACTTAGAAAATTTCTAATGGTCATACGACCACTGTTCAGACATATAAGCCCATACTTAGAAAATTTCTAATGGTCATACGACCACTGTTCAGACATATAAGCCCATACTTAGAAAATTTCTAATGGTCATACGACCACTGTTCAGACATATAACCCTTAAAATATTTCTAAGGCAAATTTCATGGGTCGTATAAGCACTATTTAGACATATCACCTTGTACTTGGTTTTCTAAGTCAAAGTTTCAGACATATGACCACTATGTGGTCTTATTAGTCGTATTAGCAGCCTATTCATGTGTCTAAGTCATATTCCAGTCCCCAAACATCATAATACCTATTTCTAAGCATGTACATACAATTTCAAACATGACTTAACATAAACATAAACATACATTCATCTTATATAAGCTTACACATGTACATAACATACGGGTATTATACCCAAATTCATAAAAACATACTTACATGCATTTTCCAGCCCCAAATCATTTAAAAACGAGTAAAAAGGGGGTCTAGAAACTCACCTTTCCTGCTTTCAAAGCTTAACACTCTTCAAAACCACGAATTCTTGATGTTTCTAGCACCTAAACACCAAGAACACATACCCGAAAGCATATAGGCACATAAGAACATATATCCAAGGCATTATCTAGCCAAGAACAACTTAAAAATAAGAATTCTTACCTGGAAATTCGAATCCTGCTTGACCTTCTTTCTCAACCCGAAGCTTTTTCTTCTTTCTCTCTCTAAAGTCGAAATGAAAGATGTTGTGCAGGAGGTAATGGGCGGCCATGCCACCTTTTTACCAACTTTTATTGCCTTTATGTGCTTTTAACACTTTTGGTCCCTCAACTTTGGGGTTGACTTCCATTTCTCCTTTTTCTTTCTCTTTTATTCTTTTATTTCTTTAAAAGAAATATACGGGTGTTACATTAGTTCTAGTTTTAAAGCTTACCTGGTAAGCTCTCTATCTTCAAAAAAATATCTACTAGCAAGACTTGGAAGAACTACATCCTGATGTAGTGGAGGAGATGGATTTACAATGGCAGATGGCAATGATTGCTTATAGAGCTAAGCAATATCTCAGAAGAAACAAGAACTTGGCTGCAACAAGCAAATCATCAAAGATTGGTGTCGACAAGTCAAAGGTAAGATGCTTCAAATGCAATCTCTATGGACATTTCTCTAGAGAATGCAACCAACATTCAAATCCGGAGATGAGACAGCATCAGTAGCATCAGCAGCATCAGACTCAAACTCATCAAGAATCAAATTCTCAAAGATCTCTGCTCAGACAACCTCAGCTGACCAATAATCCCCACCAGCCATAAATGAATCAACAAGACCAAGTATCTCAAAGGAGTCAGGGCTGATCATACTTCAAGATGGAACATGTAACTGGAGTATGTATGGAAAGGAAGTCTTGGAAGAGAATCAAGCATTGATGGCTCACGTAGACTCGGATCCTTTTCTGTGCTTCCACTGTACACGCACAAGAGGAACCACTTTATTCCTTAACCTCTTCTCCTTACGATCAATGATTGCCACTGGTTGCTCCACGTAATTGAGTTGTTCGTCTACTTCAATATCCTCCAGTGGAACAATCATATCTTCATCAGCTAAGCACTTCCTCACATGAGATACATGGAATGTGGGGTGAATTCCACTTAACTCATCTGGCAGCTCAAGTCGATAGGCCACCTCTCCTACTCGTGCGGCAATTCGGAAAGGTCCTATATATCTCGGGCTTAGCTTACCTTGTTTCCTGAATCTAATGATTCCCTTCCAGGGTGAGACCTTTAACATGACTCGGTCACCAACCTTGAACTCTATCGGTCTTCGCCTCTTGTCAGCATACGACTTTTGCCTATCTTTCGCCGCCTTCATGAAGGCTTTGATCTTTTCTAATTTCTCAGTCGTTGCTTCAATCACCTCAACACCTCCCAGTTCTTTCTGCCCAATGTCTCCCCAACATACGGGCGTCCTACATTTCCTACCGTATAGCATCTCGTAGGGTGGCATGCCAATACTGGCATGATAGCTATTGTTGTACGAGAATTCTGCTAACGGCAGGTGGTCATCCCAACTTCCTCCAAAATCGATCACACACGCCCGAAGCATGTCTTCGAGTGTTTGGATCGTCCTCTCAGACTGACCGTCCGTTTGAGGGTGATATGCTGTACTAATGTGTAGCCTCGTCCCCATTGCATCATGAAATCTTTTCCAAAACTTGGAGGTAAACCGGGTGTCGCGATCAGACGCAATAGACACCGGTACACCATGACGAGCTACAATTTCCTTGATGAACAGATCCGCCAATCTTTCAGATGAGTACGTTTCACGGATCGGTAGGAAGTGGGCACTCTTTGTCAAGCGGTCAACTATCACCCATATAGCATCATACCCTTTAGGGTACGTGGTAACTTCGTGATGAAGTCCATGGTGATGTGCTCCCACTTCCACTCGGGTATATCCAACGGTTGGATCTTCCCGTAAGGCTTCTGGTGTTCTGCCTTTACTTGTAAGCAAGTTAGGCATTTACTCACGTACTCCACTACGTCCCGTTTCATACCCGGCCACCAATAATCCTTGTTCATATCGTGGTACATTTTGGTAGCACCGGGGTGAATGGAGTATCGAGTCTTATGGGCCTCATCCATGATCTTTTCACGTAGATCCCCGTATCGAGGAATCCACATTCGCCCAAATCGGGTCTTAACACCAAGAGTGTTCTCACCCAATTCCGTAACTAGACCTCTCATCCTTTCGGAGTTAAGACGATCTTCTTTCAAAGCCTCGTCTTGAAACTCCTTAACCTGTGTCATCACGTCGGTGGTCATGATTAACTGATAGGCCTTTACCCGGATCGGCTCAGGCCTTTCCTTTCGGCTGAGGGCATCTGCCACCACGTTGGCCTTGCAGGATGGTAATGGATTTCGCAATCATAATCCTTTATTAGTTCCAACCATCGCCTCTGCCTCATGTTCAGATCTTTCTGCTCGAAGAAGTACTTCAAGCTTTTGTGGTCGGTGAAGATTGTGCACTTCGTCCCGTATAGATAGTGCCGCCAAATCTTCAACGCAAAAACCACCGCGGCTAATTCTAGATCGTGTGTGGGATAGTTGACTTCGTGGGTCTTCAGTTGTCGAGATGCGTAGGCGATCACCCTTCCACGTTGCATCAACACGCAATCTAGCCCGGAATAAGATGCATCTGAATAGACCACCAAGTCCTCATTTCCCTCGGGCAATGTCAAGACAGGAGCTTGTGTCAGTCTCGTCTTCAACTCCTCAAAGGCCGCCTCCTGCTCTCGACCCCACACGAATTTCACATCCTTGCGAGTCAACTTAGTCAAAGGTGAGGCTATCTTGGAGAAGTCTTGAATAAATCTCCTGTAATAGCCCGCCAATCCCAAGAAGCTACGAATCTCGGATGGCGTCTTTGGTGATTTCCATTGCATCACAGCCTCAACCTTTGCTGGGTCCACCATGATTCCTTCTGCATTTACCACGTGACCCAGAAATTGCACCTCGCGTAGCCAGAAAGCACATTTGGAGAACTTGGCATACAGTTTCTCCCTTCTCAAAGTCTCCAATACTTCCCAAATGTGACCGGCATGCTCTTCTTTGCTTCTCGAATAAATCAGGATATCATCGATGAACACAATCACTGATTTATCTAACATTGGCCGACACACTCGGTTCATCAAGTCCATAAAAGCAGCTGGCGCGTTAGTTAGACCAAATGACATAACAAGAAACTCATAGTGTCCATAACGCGTACGAAAAGCTGTTTTAGGAATGTACTGCTCCTTCACCTTCAACTGGTGGTAGCCAGATCGAAGATCTATCCTCGAGAACCAACTGGCACCCTGGAGCTGGTCGAACAAGTCGTCAATCCTCGGTAACGGATACCGATTCTTTACCGTTAGCTTGTTCAACTCACGATAGTCGATACACATCCTCATGCTACCGTCCTTCTTCTTCACAAATAAGACCGGAGCACCCCAAGGAGAGATACTCGGTCTAATAAAGCCCTTGTCAAGCAACTCTTGTAATTGCTCCATCATCTCCTTCATCTCAGTCGGAGCCAATCGATACGGTGCTTTAGCAACAGGTTGGGCACCGGGTATCAAGTCAATTTGAAATTCGATTTCGCGGTCAGGTGGCAATCCCGATAAGTCTTCCGGGAACACATCTGGAAACTCACACACAACCGGAACGTCAGATAGTTGTGGTGTTGGCGTTTCCACATCCTTCACATAACATAGGTAGGCGTTGCACCCACGCCTCATGCACTTCCCCGCCACCGCCATCGAAATCACCTTCGGAATCATCGTTACCCGATCACCGTATATTGTCACCAGACTTCCGTCAAATGCCGTCAATCTAATCATCTTCTTTCGACATACGATATTCGCTTCGTAGGTTGCCAACCAATCCATTCCTAACACCACATCAAATCCACCTAGGGGCATCACATGTAATCTAACAGCAAACCTATGGCCTTCTAACTCTATGGTACAGTCCTCTATCACATCAGTAACTCTAGTGGACTTACCAATAGCGGTTTCTACTTCAAAGGGCTCATCAATGCATTTACTACTAACAGGAAATTTAGCACAGAAAGTAGCAGAAATGAAACTCTTACTAGCACCAGAATCAAATAACACAGAAGCAAGAGTTTGATTTACTAGAAACGTACCTGACACAACATCGGGGTCCGTCCTAGCCTCCTCTCTGGTCATGGTGAAAGCTCTGGCACTCGTCTTCTGCCCCTTAGTCCCTACCACCTTCTTCCCCCCGGAACTCTCCGCCCTCGACTTCTGGCAATCCTTACTCATATGACCCACTTCGCCGCAGTTGAAACACCTCGCAGCCTTACAGTCTCTAGCCATATGACCGGATTTCCCACACCTGAAACAGACGTTTAACCCCCACCTACATTCACCACCGTGCTCCTTACCACACTTGTCACACCTTTTGGGTCCCGAGCTTGGTGACCCCACCCTACGGTCATCCCTTCTAGCCTTCTTGTTATTCGGGGTAAAGCCACCACGCCCGAACCGTTTCCCATTCCAGTTCCGGTTAGCATCACCGGCTTTCTTTGCCTCCACCACCATCACTTCCCTCTCGTCATAGAGCCTCCCAGCTAAGTCTACTGCCGACCTAAAGGTGCTCGGTCGGGCAGTAATCAAGTGCCTGCGGATGTCAGCTGGCAGTCCCTGAATGTACCGGTTAATCTTTCGAGATACCGGTGTCACTTGATCCGGCACCAGCCTCGCCATCTCATTGAATTTGGTAGTATACTGCTGGTGTGTCATGGTTCCCGCCTCGAGTTGTAGGAACTCCCACTTAACCTTATCGAGTTCCCTGTGAGGACAAAATTCCTCAATTATCAACTTCTTCAACTCTGTCCACCTCATTTTCCCGATGGCCCTGGAACCCTCAGCTTGGACAATATTGTCCCACCAGCATAGTGCTGAGTCAGTAAAGGAGTGGGTGGCAAACTTCACCTTCTGATCCTCACGGCACTCGCTGATCTCGAGTACCGCTTCCATCTCCCTTACCCATCGGTGAGCGGTTGCAGCAGTGCCATTGCCATCGAAAGTCGGGGGCTTGCACCTCTGAAATGCCCCGTAACTGCACCCCTTGGTCGTCACCCCTACTACATCATCCCATTCCTCATCAGATACTACTATCTCAGGATCCGGTCGTTCCTCTTCTCCCTTGCTTTCCTTTCCAGTCAACCCTCTCCTGTCCTCCTTCTCCTTCCTCTCCTCGTTCCTCATAGCTCGAATAACATCGGTCACTACAGATGGCATAACTGCCTGTAGGACCTGGTGTACCTCATCAGCAATCGCCTCCCTAGCTGAGGCATTCAGACTAGCATTCTCAGTTTCTTCATTCCGGTCAGGAACCTCGGGGTTCACAGGAGTCGTCTTAGGAGCTTTAGCACTGCTCCTAGTCGTACGCGGACGACCTCTACCTCTAGCAGCCTTAGAAGGTTTCTTCCCAGCCATTTTCCTATGCGTTATAAGATTCAAACACTAAAACAGTCATTCAAGGAATAGCTCAGTTTATGTTAAGTATAGTAAGTCCCTAATTACAGTGGCCAGTTGTGATTAGCCACTTACTTTACTCTTCACACCCCAAGCACTTCCTATCCTGACTACATCAGCATCTAAATCTACTAAGAACACATAAATCACATAGCACACGCACATAATACTGATTAACTCTTAAGAAAAACAATACCTGATGGCACATGGCTACTCGGGCTGACATCCCTCTTCTTGTCCCATTTTCAGTTTAAATTAAGGTTTATTTTGAAAATTTTACCCATTTCACTTAAACTTTAGCTCTGATACCAACTTGTAAGGCCCCGTTCCCGGGCACCTCACAGTTGGTCATTCACAGCATAAAACATACATATTATTAAATTAAGCAGCGGAATTAAGTTGGCAAAAACCCTTCATTCATTTAAAACACTGTTGTTAAGCAATACATTCCAGTTCATAAGTCACAAAATAATTAGTCGAATGAATTACAAAACAACAGTATCGTCAAAACATAAATGGATGTCAGTCTTGCCCGCCGTGTAGCCATCCCCATGTGCCATCCTCAGCAACCTGTTACCTGCCAACTGGAAAATACATAAAAGTCAGCGTTGCTGAGTGAGTTCTAGTTTTGTAGATTAAAATACTTTACTTTTCATTTCAAGGAATAACCTTTCTTTACTTATATGCGGTCACACAAGTACGTACACAGATAATATTATTATTATCTTCGTCGTTCATTCATTAACTTTCCTTCGTGTGCCGTTCATCGTTAACATTCATATTCTTACGTATTTTTTCTTTCATATTCGTTCTTTCGTTCGTATGTATCTTACTTTCATTCATTCATACCTTACATACGTTCATACATTCATTTTATTCATACATTCATTGCATACGTACGATCATTTCTTTCATTCATACGTTCATTACATTCTTTCGTACGTTCATTCATTTCATTCTATCATATGTTAGCCAAGTCTGTTGCAGCACACGGCTGCTCACCTCAGTGGCAAATCTCATGATTTGCCTGCTAACCGAGTCTGTTGCAACACGTAGTTGCTCACCTCATTATCATTATGTTAGCCAAGTCTGTTGCAGCACACGGCTGCTCACCTCAGTGGCAAATCTCATGGTTTGCCTGTTAACCGAGTCTGTTGCAACACGTAGTTGCTCACCTTATTATCATTATGTTAGCCAAGTCTGTTGCAGCACACGGCTGCTCACCTCAGTGGCAAATCTCATGATTTGCCTGCTAACCGAGTCTGTTGCAACACAAAGTTGCTCACCTCATTGTCAATCTCAAAGATTGACCCTGTGTGCATCCTTCGGGGTAGCTAACCCGTATCACAGTTGAGCTAACACCTGCCAGGGGTGTGCACCTCCATTCATTTGCTTGCAAGCCTTTCTTACGTTCATTCGTTCATTTATTAATGCATGCATTCATTCATCATGTTCCTCTTTCATTATCTTTCACTTTACGTTCCATTTCTCATTATCATTAATATTTTAGTTATTAATGATTATGCTCTTCTTTAAATCTTAGTCATTCTTCGTCATGCCAGTACATACTTAACAATATTAAAATAATAATAATATTGTTAACAATAATGAAATACTGATAATAAAATCAGTAGTAATAAGGGTCAATCAATTATCATCATTACATTCATAAAACGTCATCATTTATTAACCCTAGTCAACTCTGGTCAAAATCCCGTAAATCAGATTTTCCAGAAAATTTCTGTAAAAATTCTAAGTGTTTGGGCGTATGAGCCCTATTCAGTCGTATGAGCCCTGCTCAGTCGTTTCACTTTAAACTTAGAAAATTTTTCTAAGTCATACGACCACTGTTCAGTCGTATGATCCCCAGACTTAGGAAATTTTTACAGGTCATACGACCACTGTTCGGTCGTATCATCCCCCACACTTAGGAAATTTCTACTGGTCATACGACCACTGTTCAGACATATAACCCCATACTTAGAAAATTTCTAATGGTCATACGACCACTGTTCAGACATATAAGCCCATACTTAGAAAATTTCTAATGGTCATACGACCACTGTTCAGACATATAAGCCCATACTTAGAAAATTTCTAATGGTCATACGACCACTGTTCAGACATATAAGCCCATACTTAGAAAATTTCTAATGGTCATACGACCACTGTTCAGACATATAACCCTTAAAATATTTCTAAGGCAAATTTCATGGGTCGTATAAGCACTATTTAGACATATCACCTTGTACTTGGTTTTCTAAGTCAAAGTTTCAGACATATGACCACTATGTGGTCTTATTAGTCGTATTAGCAGCCTATTCATGTGTCTAAGTCATATTCCAGTCCCTAAACATCATAATACCTATTTCTAAGCATGTACATACAATTTCAAACATGACTTAACATAAACATAAACATACATTCATCTTATATAAGCTTACACATGTACATAACATACGGGTATTATACCCAAATTCATAAAAACATACTTATATGCATTTCCAGCTCAAATCATTTAAAAACGAGTAAAAAGGGGGTCTAGAAACTCACCTTTGCTGCTTTCAAAGCTTAACACTCTTCAAAACCACGAATTCTTGATGTTTCTAGCACCTAAACACCAAGAACACATACCCGAAAGCATATAGGCACATAAGAACATATATCCAAGGCATTATCTAGCCAAGAACAACTTAAAAACAAGAATTCTTACCTGGAAATTCGAATCCTGCTTGACCTTCTTTCTCAACCCGAAGCTTTTTCTTCTTTCTCTCTCTAAAGTCGAAATGAAAGATGTTGTGCAGGAGGTAATGGGCGGCCATGCCACCTTTTTACCAACTTTTATTGCCTTTATGTGCTTTTAACACTTTTGGTCCCTCAACTTTGGGGTTGACTTCCATTTCTCCTTTTTCTTTCTCTTTTATTCTTTTATTTCTTTAAAAGAAATATACGGGTGTTACATTAGTTCTAGTTTTAAAGCTTACCTGGTAAGCTCTCTATCTTTAAAAAAATATCTACCAGCAAGACTTGGAAGAACTACATCCTGATGTAGTGGAGGAGATGGATTTACAATGGCAGATGGCAATGATTGCTTATAGAGCTAAGCAATATCTCAGAAGAAACAAGAACTTGGCTGCAACAAGCAAATCATCAAAGATTGGTGTCGACAAGTCAAAGGTAAGATGCTTCAAATGCAATCTCTATTGACATTTCTCTAGAGAATGCAACCAACATTCAAATCCGGAGATGAGACAACATCAGTAGCATCAGCAGCATCAGACTCAAACTCATCAAGAATCAAATTCTCAAAGATCTCTGCTCAGATAACCTCAGCTGACCAATAATCCCCACCAGCCATAAATGAATCAACAAGACCAAGTATCTCAAAGGAGTCAGTGCTGATCATACTTCAAGATGGAACATGTAACTGGAGTATGTATGGAAAGGAAGTCTTGGAAGAGAATCAAGCATTGATGGCTCACATGGAAAACAAAGTTACTCCAATGGCCAGAGTGGTAAGAGAAAGGTTGTGTTCATCATCATGTGTTGAGGAAGTTGAACGTTATAGAGTCCACGCTCAACAGTTGGCTGACAAAGTAAAAGAAACTATAATTTTAAATTAGTCCCATGTTAGAGAGCATAAATTATATCAAATCAAAATTAACTCTTTGCAAAAGATTTAGAAAAATTTGTTTCTGAAAACTATAGCCTAAAAGCCCAAGTTGAGCATCTGACCACTTCCTTAACCAAATCCATGGCTGATCATGCATCAACTGAAGTGAAACTTCAGAAGTTTCAACTTTCATCTCAGCAATATGAGAAGCTGTTAAACTCTCATATTGAATCAAAGAACAGGTATGGGTTGGGTTATAATGCTGTTGCACCACCAATAAATGATAATTACGCAAGTCTACCTGAAACAATGACAAACACATTGTCAAATCATTTTGTGCCTAGCACCAAGATTGAAATAAAAACAAATCAAATCAACATTAACAATGAAGCTGAGGTGAGTGAAACTGAGTCTTCTGAATCAGAATCTTTAAAACATAATGACTCAGAATTTGATTATGATAAATGTAATGACTTGGATGATTCTGATGAACATGATGTTGATCAACTGAACATTGGTAAGAATGTTCATGTTGAAACTGGTCTTTTAAAAGTTCTTGAAGAATCAAAGCTGCAATATCCTCCAAAGCAAAGAAACATGCTGAAGACAATATGCAAGAGGATTGCAGAACTAAATGAAGGACTTCAAGAATTGAATCTTCATAAAAGTTCATCATCAAAGGAAGTTGGTAACTACGGATCATGTGAGGAAGTACCTTCATCTCATGCAGATAAAGGTAAAAAGAAACAAGTATCAACTAAACATAAGAAAATCTCTTCAGTTGAAGATCTGCGAAAGGCAAAATGTGATGAATCCGTAGAACATCTGCGGAAGAGTAAAGCTGAATCTCCGGAAGAAACATAAAAAATGACTGGCAACAAACATGCTCAGAAAAAGTTAGATTTCAAGAAGACAAGGTCAGCTAAAGTTAAACAAGACTCAGTGGATGGTTCTTCTAACAAAAGCATGGAGAAATCAAGTGATCCATTGGAAAAGGAGTTGAAGTCACATAAGATGAACAAGAAAAAGAAGTTGTCCAAGTCTGAAGAAAATTCAGAAGGAAAATACTGCAAATGGTATGATATGAAAAATCACAATACAGATGACTGCTACTTCAGCTGTTATTATTCCATATGCAATATGAACAATCACATGACTTCTGATTGCTACTTCAACAAACATTGTATAATCTGCAACAAAAATAATCATTCAACTCAGGAATGTTATTTTAACATAAATAATAAGACAAAGAGCTTAAAGAAGTCAAATGCTGAAGTGTCTGAATCAGATTCTCAATCTACTGAAAGTGACAAAGGATCAAAGTCCAAGAAAGTCCAACAAAAATCCAAGCAGAAAACATCTACTGAGGACAAGCCTTTGAAGAAAAGAGTATCAAATCAGTCCAAAACACCTCATAAAAAGGTGGATCTGTCAGACAAGAAGAAAAAAGTGAATGGTGATTTCTTTGATAATTTTGAAAAAGGAACTCCTGTGACTCAATCAAAATTGAAAGATGATGAAACTTTCAGAAATTCAGGATCAACCTCAAAATCAAAATATCAACCAAAGAAAGATAAGATGAAGGTAGAATCAATCAAGAAAGAAGACACCCAAACATCTGCCTCATCTTTAACAGAATCATTGCAGGATCGGATTTCGAGTGGTTTTTCTCTCAACTCACTGTGAATAAACACTCGGCAAGCAGTCTATGAAGAGTTGATCACAATATAACAAGTAACAAGCAGTAAGAAAATTTAACAACAGGTAAATTTTCAAGGTACTTTTATATATTGCTTCTCAACTCAAAGGATTACAAGGCACTTGGACTCAAATCACTTACTTAAAGAGTTACAGGGAGAAGATATATATAATACTACCTACAGCCGGATATACTTTGATACCAGCTGGACACCTCTAACCTTACATCTATACTACAAGACTCTAGGTGAGGTCTTTCAGACATTGTGCCTGAGAGTTGGTAGTCAGGACATGTCCCTGACTTACCTTTTGTCACCAACTAAAGTTGGTAACATGTACTATCATAAAAAGGTGAACAGTAGAATAAAGTATGGTCAACAACATGGCTCTTTAGGAAGATGCCATGCTGTATCAGAGGTCTGCAGCGGACTGTCAGGGACCATACTTTTATCTGCTGGACATAGTAATGTCTTCCGAAGGATAAAGTGCTTCGGAAGAATAACTTCTTCCGAAGGCACTTATACTTCGGAAGACTGCTTCTTCTGAAGCTTGGAGTCTTCTTTGTCTTCGGAAGCAGACTTTGTCTTCAGCTCTTTCATCAAACTTTGTCTTCGGAAGCTTTCAGACTTTGTCTTCAGCTCTTTCATCAGACTTTGTCTTCGGAAGCTTTCAGACTTTGTCTTTAGCTCTTTCATCAGACTTTGTCTTCGGAAGCTTTCAGACTTTGTCTTCAGCTCTTTCATCAGACTTTGTCTTCGGAAGATATCTTCAGCTGTTGGCTTCAGTTGTTGTCTTCAGTAGTTGACTTCAGCTTTTGCCTTCGGAAGATGTCTTCAGCTGTTGTTCCTTAGACTCTCGGAAGATCTCTGGCTTGGCTTCGGAAGCCCTTTAATGTAGTACCAAAAGTGACTATGAAGTGAATTTGGTTGCACCAGCCTTATCATGATCCAACAAACTCCCCCTAGGCTGATGCTACCAAAACTTCACTTCTCTCTTCTTCTCAAAGCTCTCAGCACCAAGGAAAGCAGGTGTTTATCAGTATCTTCATTCTTTCCTGCTATGATGCTGAGAATCTTGTACAAATCTTTGGTGGACAGAACCTCTACTCTGTCACCTTGGATTATGTGTACCCTCTGTTGTGGCCCTCTGAAAAGAGTTAGTTGATGGGAAGTATAGTCATATTCCCATCGAACTATTGGTTCCAATTCAGGACCTTCCACCATCTGTAGAAAGGCTGTGCCTTTGGTGGTTGATCTTTCCTTGTCTTCCACTCTTTTCAGCTTCAACTCTTCTTCAATCTTGGCTCTTCTACTTCGTTCAGCCAAGTGGAGACCGCTGATGTGGTTTCTGATGTGTGCAGCAGTCTCAGAGTTGGAGGGATTGGAGAATGGCTTCTCTGTAAGCTCAGCAAGATCAAATCTGCTGAGATGCAGTAGAGAAGTGGCATTAAGCCTGTTGGTTTCACCATTCTCCCTTTCCACAACAAAGTTGTGAGAAGGTTCATCGAACCTCCACTGGGTTATTGCATTTCTAGGTCCAGGAGATTGACCAGAAATCCTGTCCTCTTTCCTGGTATCCAGCAGAGTCACCAGTCTTCTTCTTAGCCTCTTCTCCTCAGCATTGAGGTATCGGAGTTGAGACCAAGAAGTCTTGCAGCCTGGCCCAAGGTGTCTCTAGGCAATTCAAGAAATTTGCCTAGGGTGAGGGAGTTTGAAGAGTCATCAACATAGGTGATGTTGATAAGCTCTCCCTCACAGGAGATACTGCTCAAGGTAGTGCAGTTAATGAGCCTCGTCTTGAACTCCTTTATTTCCTCAAAGGAGAGATGTTTAGGAGGCTGAGGGGATGGTCTTGGTTGTTGTTGGGTAGGCTTAGGTTTAGTGGTTTTAGGTTGAGTCTTGGGTTTTAGGATGGGTAGTTTGGGTGGTTAAGGTGATGTGGTAGGTTTGGGTAGAGTTGTGGGTTGAGGGGTGAAGGTTTCATCAGTGGGTTCGGGTTTAATGGGAAAAGGGGTTGGTTCAGGTGTGGGTTGTGGCTGTGGTTGAGTGGCTGGGGTTGAGACCGTTCCCTTTACCCTCCTATACATCTCCCTTCTCTTCCCCAAACGGATGTCAGCCTTTATTTCACTGACTATCCGCTGGAGTGTCCTTTCGGACATAGGCCCCACCTGCCTACCAGAGAAGCCATGAGCCCGGAGGTAGTCCTTCATCCAGGCTTTGTCAGTTGACTTCTTGGCAGCAATGACCTCCTTCTCTTCCTCCCTCTTCCTCTTCACCTTCAACTTCTCCCTAGCAGCCTTCTTCCTTTCCTTCTCCATTTGATCCTGCTCCTTGTTATGGAGCAGCAGGATCATATCATCATCATGTGGAGATAGTTCAGGAAGACTGAAGCCTCTTGAGAGTAGGAATTTGATCCTCTCCTCTCTCAGCTTCAGGGCTGCCTCCCTCTGCTCTTCTTCTGCCTTCTCCAAGGCCAACCTGGCTTCCCTTTCTTGTTGTAGCCTGGTTGACCTCTCCAAAGTCACCAACTCCTCTAGTGGTAGCAGGAGTATTTCCTCATTGATAGCTCCTAGGCTGATGAGCTGGTCAATGAGTGCTGTTCTTCTCTTTAGGTTGATTTCTTCCTGATTGGCTGCAGCTGCCTTAGAACTAGCAGCTAACAGCTTCTCAGTAGGAAACCGACCTTTCTTTTTGGCCTTCTCAATCTTCTCCTCCTCCTTGCTCTGATACCAATTGCAGGATCGGATTTCGGGTGGTTTTTCTCTCAACTCACTGTGAATCAACACTCGGCAAGCAGTCTATGAAGAGTTGATCACAATATAACAAGTAACAAGCAGTAAGAAAATTTAACAGCAGGTAAATTTTCAAGGTACTTTTATATATTGCTTCTCAACTCAAAGGATTACAAGACACTTAGACTCAAATCACTTACTTAAAGAGTTACAGGGAGAAGATATATATAATACTACCTACAGCCGGATATACTTTGATACCAGCTGGACACCTCTAACCTTACATCTATACTACAAGACTCTAGGTGAGGTCTTTCAGACATTGTGCCTGAGAGTTGGTAGTCAGGACATGTCCCTGACTTACCTTTTGTCACCAACTAAAGTTGGTAACATGTACTATCATAAAAAGGTGAACAGTAGAATAAAGTATGGTCAACAACATGGCTCTTTAGGAAGATGCCATGCTGTATCAGAGGTCTGCAGCGGACTGTCAGAACCATACTTTTATCTGCTGGACATAGTAATGTCTTTCGAAGGATAAAGTGCTTCGGAAGAATAACTTCTTCCGAAGGCACTTATACTTCGGAAGACTGCTTCTTCCGAAGCTTGGAGTCTTCTTTGTCTTCGGAAGCAGACTTTGTCTTCAGCTCTTTCATCAGACTTTGTCTTCGGAAACTTTCAGACTTTGTCTTCAGCTCTTTCATCAGACTTTGTCTTCGGAAGCTTTCAGACTTTGTCTTAAGCTCTTTCATCAGACTTTGTCTTCGGAAGCTTTCAGACTTTGTCTTCAGCTCTTTCATCAGACTTTGTCTTCGGAAGATATCTTCAGCTGTTGGCTTCAGTTGTTGTCTTCAGTAGTTGACTTTAGCTTTTGCCTTCGAAAGATGTCTTCAGCTGTTGTTCCTTAGACTCTCGGAAGATCTCTGGCTTGGCTTCGGAAGCCCTTTAATGTAGTACCAAAAGTGACTATGAAGTGAATTTGGTTGCACCAGCCTTATCATGATCCAACAAACTCCCCTTAGGCTGATGCTATCAAAACTTCACTTCTCTCTTCTTCTCAAAGCTCTCAGCACCAAGGAAAGCAGGTGTTTATCAGTATCTTCATTCTTTCCTGCTGTGATGCTGAGAATCTTGTACAAATCTTTGGTGGACAGAACCTCTACTCTGTCACCTTGGATTATGTGTACCCTCTGTTGTGGCCCTCTGAAAAGAGTTAGTTGATGGGAAGTATAGTCATATTCCCATCGAACTATTGGTTCCAATTCAGGACCTTCCACCATCTGTAGAAAGGCTGTGCCTTTGGTGGTTGATCTTTCCTTGTCTTCCACTCTTTTCAGCTTCAACTCTTCTTCAATCTTGGCTCTTCTACTTCGTTCAGCCAAGTGGAGACCGCTGATGTGGTTTTTGATGTGTGCAGCAGTCTCAGAGTTGGAGGGATTGGAGAATGGCTTCTCTGCAAGCTCAGCAAGATCAAATCTGCTGAGATGCAGTAGAGAAGTGGCATTAAGCCTGTTGGTTTCACCATTCTCCCTTTCCACAACAAAGTTGTGAGAAGGTTCATCGAACCTCCACTGGATTATTGCATTTCTAGGTCCAGGAGATTGACCAGAAATCCTGTCCTCTTTCCTGGTATCCAGCAGAGTCACCAGTCTTCTTCTTAGCCTCTTCTCCTCAGCATTGAGGGTATCGAAGTTGAGACCAAGAAGTCTTGCAGCCTGGCCCAAGGTGTCTCTAGGCAATTCAAGAAATTTGCCTAGGGTGAGGGAGTTTGAAGAGTCATCAACATAGGTGATGTTGATAAGCTCTCCCTCACAGGAGATACTGCTCAAGGTAGTGCAGTTAATGAGCCTCGTCTTGAACTCCTTTATTTCCTCAAAGGAGAGATGTTTAGGAGGTTGAGGGGATGGTCTTGGTTGTTGTTGGGTAGGCTTAGGTTTAGTGGTTTTGGGTTGAGTCTTGGGTTTTAGGATGGGTAGTTTGGGTGGTTGAGGTGATGTGGTAGGTTTGGGTAGAGTTGTGGGTTGAGGGGTGAAGGTTTCATCAGTGGGTTCGGGTTTAATGGGAAAAGGGGTTGGTTCTGGTGTGGGTTGTGGCTGTGGTTGAGTGGCTGGGGTTGAGACCGTTCCCTTTACCCTCCTATACATCTCCCTTCTCTTCCCAAACGGATGTCAGCCTTTATTTCACTGACTATCCGCTGGAGTGTCCTTTCGGACATAGGCCCCACCTGCCTACCAGAGAAGCCATGAGCCCGGAGGTAGTCCTTCATCCAGGCTTTGTCAGTTGACTTCTTGGCAGCAGTGACCTCCTTCTCTTCCTCCCTCTTCCTCTTCACCTTCAACTTCTCCCTAGCAGCCTTCTTCCTTTCCTTCTCCATTTGATCCTGCTCCTTGTTGTGGAGCAGCAGGATCATATCATCATCATGTGGAGATAGTTCAGGAAGACTGAAGCCTCTTGAGAGTAGGAATTTGATCCTCTCCTCTCTCAGCTTCAGGGCTGCCTCCCTCTGCTCTTCTTCTGCCTTCTCCAAGGCCAACCTGGCTTCCCTTTCTTGTTGTAGCCTGGTTGACCTCTCCAAAGTCACCAACTCCTCTAGTGGCAGCAGGAGTATTTTCTCATTGACAGCTCCTAGGCTGATGAGCTGGTCAATGAGTGCTGTTCTTCTCTTTAGGTTGATTTCTTCATGATTGGCTGCAGCTGCCTTAGAACTAGCTAACAGCTTCTCAGTAGGAAACCGACCTTTCTTTTTGGCCTTCTCAATCTTCTCCTCCTCCTGAAGCTCTTCCGCAGTCAACTTTCTTTTGCCTTTGTCTTTGATTGTGCTTTACTGTGGTGGTTCTTGGATGGAGGGTTGTGATTGAGAGAGAAGTTCAGCTGGTGCTTGGGTTGGAGGTATATCAGACATGTCCTCCCTGCTCACCTCAGATGCAATTTCAGCAATGACATCTGTGATGGTCAGTTCCTCGGACATCTGAAATAGGCCTTCCGCAGCTTCTATTTCGGCCTCGGAAGACTTGTCTTGTTCTTCCGAGGCTTCCATGTAAACTTCGGAAGCCTCAGCTAGAGCTTCGGAAGATGAGACTGGTGCAGATTCTGTCCCATCTGTTTTAGTTGCTGGGCCATCAGTCCCCATTTCCCCTTCGAAGCTAATCTCAGGTTCCATGAAGACCTTAGGTTGACCAACTTCCTCCACAGTGGTAGAAGGTGCAGTCAGTCTTTGAAGCTCCTCAGCCCCAAAGTATGCGAGTGTGGTGTCGGGGCTGGGCTGTTCTAGGGATGATCTCAATACAAACTTTGTGAAAAGTCTGTAGAGATCTTGAAGCATCCTTGAGTCAATCTCCAGAAAGGATTGAGATGACTCAGGTGGTGTAATGATTTGTTGGGTGGAAATGAGTTGGGTCTGTGGTTCCATAGGTGTTTGTCTCTGAACTTTCTCCCCCTTTTTGGTAGCATCATCTTGAGAGCTAGATGAGCTAGAGGAAGAAGTCATTGAGACCTGGATTGGTACATGCCTAACAGACCTCTCCGTCTGTTTCTCAGCTAGTTTAGCCTTGAGAGAGTTAATCTCAAGTTGCTGAGTGGCAGTCCTTGATTCTAAGATCTTCACCTGTGATTCCAGGTTGGAGACCTTAGAAAGCAAGTACTGAAGTGTTAGTTGCATACTTCCCTCATCTTCATAGGAAGAATCACGGGGAGATGAGATAACATACCTAGTATGCTCACTCTCACCACCAGATGTGGTTTCTTGGCACCCTGGTTTCCTTTGCTCAGAGTCATCTCTTTCAGAGATGTCAATGGGCAAAGTTGCCGTAGACTCAGTCCTAATTATGTTACCACTGTCCTGAGAGCTCAATGAGAGACTCTGAGTAGTGGCAGCTGAGTCTACATGAGTCCCCTCCACATCAGTGGGACTCACCTCAGTAGCAGGCTTCTGATGGGGGCTAGAGACAAGGGATCCCTCTTGGCTCTGTTGATCTCTCAGTGGGTGTTGTAGATCAACTTCATGGCCATGGAGAGATGTAATCTCTTCATCAGTTCGGAGTAAAAGGTCAGTGAAAGAGAGGGTGGTTAGTCCTACTGACCCGGCACCTTGATCAATGTCTACAGGCATTGAGCCTATGGTGGGGCTGTCCCTAGAAGGCTGCACAGGGGAGTGTAGAGACTCACCCTGTGGGCTAAAGGCTTGGGGTTCGGGCTCAGGGTTTGAGACTGAGGAGACTCAAAACCCACATTGAGGTCAATTGTGAAGGATGGTGTGACCTCGGACTGAGTGGGAGCCCATGATTCCACTCTAGTCCTTTGGGTGTGAACAGAAGGAGCTTGTTCAATCAGAGGAGATTGAACAAGGGTTCGTTTGGGACGTCTCTGATATGTGGCTTTGATGGGTAAAGAAGGTTTTGGTATTGTGGTGGATGTTGCTGGTGTGGGTTCATCACCTGTGGGGAGAACAGGGATGTCACCAGAGCTATGCGCTCAGTCATCTCTGGAGGTAATGGAGTGTACCGTCCAGTGAAGTTGGTGGACATCTTCTTCAGTGTCTTGAAGATGGTAGGCCTCATGTGTGGAACAGAAGAGCAGCTGCGCAGACAAGCTTGCTTGGTTCCATCTCACAGTTGATTATGTGTTGAAGAAATCGGGGATACATGAAGAATGTATCCCTGCTGAGATTGGCGATTAGGTTGTTCAACACGAATCGTGAGTAGTTGAATCTGAGGCCTCTCACCAACCCATGAACTAGGCATCCTAGTTCATATGGGATTTGATCCCAACCCCCTGATTTGTTGGAGAGGCAGTGCAAAACAATGTGCAGCAGGAACTTCCAATGGTAAGAGAAGTTGAACTTGTATACGGTGGACCTGCTGACATCGCCTCCATATCCCATGAGGATATAGGTGCCTTCCAAGTCTTCCTTGGGGAACTCAGTAGGAGCCCCATCATCGTGAAGCTCGAGATGCTCCCTGATGATCTGTTCATTAATGACCAACTCTTGGCCACAAACTCTGGTTCTCAGGACTCGAACCCCATTCAGCACTGTAGTTTCTCCGTTGCTCCAAAATTCTGACATATGGTTGGAGTATACGGTTGGGTTAACTGTGAGTGCAGTGAGGTAGGTGGATTCGGTGAGAAAGGTGATGATTTGGGTGAAGTCAGCATCCCTTGACGAGTCAAGTAATGCGACTTGGTTGTGCTGAGGGTTTAGCGCCATTGGAGAAAAGGTGAGCTTGAAATTTTGAGTGAAATTTATGGTTTGACAGTGAAGGGAACAGTTAGGGCTGTAAAGTGGTAAAAGAAGATGAAATTGATAAGTCAAGATTATTTAAAAGGGGTGAATAGTGGTATGGTGGTGGTAATAGGGTAACTGTTTTGGGGTTGCTGTGGGTGGTATTGTGGTTTACGGCGCGGAGAAATGATGATGGCGGCAAGGATAATTTTAAATAATCTGACATTATCAACAAAATCTTTACTTTTTACAGAGTGGGGCCCAAAAGATATCCGTTACATATAAAAACCTTTACTTCCGAGGTAAAACATTTCCGAAGGTATTTTCTTCCGAGGGCAATTTCTCTTCACAAGCATGATATTGCTTCCGAAGGTAAAATTGTCCTTTGAAGGCACTTTATCTTCCGAAGCAAGGCATTGCTTCGAAGGTAAAGCTGTCTTTCCGAATGGAGAGTTGTATAAGTTTCGGAAGTAGATCTGATATAAAATCAATCGCTTCTTCCGAGACCAAAAACTCTTCCGAGAAGAAAATTTCCATTGAGGAATTTAGCTTCGGAAGATATTCAAGAATATCTTCCGAGAGTTAGTTCCTCTTCGGAAGGAATTTACACTTGGAATAGTTTAAAGATCTTTTGTAACAGGGCTTAAATTGTATTGACACAAGACATTACTCATTTAAAAAGGTTTTCAAAAGAGGTAGTTATTCAATGTTTATCATCCCAATTGCTGATATGAGATACTTAAATCTTTGTTCATCAAATGCCTTTGTGAACAAATCAGCATATTGTTCATTTGAGTCAACTTTGATTAACTTTATCAGCTGTTTCTCATGAATATCTCTAATGAAATGATACCTGATATCAATGTGTTTTGTCTTGGAGTGCTTCACCGGATTCTCAGTAATGGAGATAGCACTGTTGTTGTCAATATGGATAGGAGTAGTCATGAAGTTGAACCCATAGTCTAACATCTGATTTTGAATCCATAGCAGTTGAGCACAGCAGCTAGCAGCAGCAATGTATTCAGCTTCAGCAGTTGATGTAGAGACACAGGATTGTTTCTTGCATTGGCATGAGATAATCCTTCCACCAAGAAATTGACATCCTCCTGATGTTGATTTCTTGTCAATGTTGCAGCCACCATAGTCACTGTCAGAGTATCCATAGAGATTGAAATCACTATTTCTTGGATACCAGAGACCTAGTTTAGGTGCTCCTTTGAGGTATCTGAGGATTCTCTTTGCAGCAGCTAGGTGAGACACCTTTGGAGCAGCCTGATATCTTGCACAAATGCATGTGGCAAACATGATATCTGGTCTACTTGCAGTGAGATACATCAGAGAACCAATAATTGCTCTATACTGATGTTGATCAGTATCCTCCCCCTCAAGGTCAGGGCAAAGATTATGGTTTCTGGGTATGGGTGTCTTGGCTGGTTTACAGTCCTTCATTTCAAATCTTTCTAAGATGTCTGAGACATACTTAGATTGACTTATGAAGAACCCTTCCTTCATCTGTTTCACCTGGATTCCTAGGAAAAAGTCCATTTTTCCCATGGAACTCATCTCAAACTTCTGCTTCATAATGCTTTCAAAGTCTTTGCACATTTGGTCGTTTGAAGAACCAAATATGATGTCATCAACATAGACTTGTACAAGCAAATGTCTTCTCCACTCTTTCTGATGAAAAGAGTCTTGTCAATGGTACCTCTAGTGTATCCATTCTTCAGGAGAAACTGAGACAAGGTCTCATACCACAGCCTAGGTGCTTGGTGCAGCCCATATAGAGCTTTGTCCAGCTTGCACACATAGTTGGGGTGCTGTGGGTCTTCAAATCCTGGAGGTTGACACACATAGATTTCCCTATCTATATCCCCATATAGAAAAGCACACTTGACATCAAGTTGGTAGACTGTGAAGTTCTTGGATGCAGCATAAGCAAGGAAGATCCTAACTGCCTCAAGTCTTGCAACAGGTGCAAAGACATCAGTATAATCAATTCCTTCCTCCTGGGTGTACCCTTGAACTACTAGTCTTGCCTTGTTCTTGATAATCAAGCCTCTATCATCTTTCTTGTTCCTGAATACCCATTTAGTGCCTATGGGTACTTGACCAGATGGTAGTGGGCATAGATTCCAGACCTTTTGTCTTTTGAATTGAAGCAGCTCCTCCTGCATCGATTCAACCCAACTACTATCCTTTAAGGCATCTTCCACCTTCTTTGGTTCCATCTAAGACAGGAAGCATGAGTACAAGCAGACATTCCCATGATGAGTTTGTCCTCTTGTTCTCACACCTTCAGAGACATTCCCTATGATGTTCTCAGTTGGATGAGTGTTGTGAATCCTAAGACGAGGAATCACTTCCAATTGCAGAGATAAGTCTAGGTTAGACATATTCTGATCAGGAATTGGATCACTCTGTCCAACTGCTGTTTCAGAGTCATTCAATGAGGACTGATTGAATGATTGAGAAACATCATCAATGGTTGGTTGTGAAGTAGTATTAACAGTTGCCTGTTCCTTCAGAATACCACTTCCCTCAACCTAGTGTTGTAGTGGATCACCTGAGGAACTTTGAGGTTGATCAAGTGATTCACTTGTTGAAGCTTCACTATTTCTGGAGATAGTTACACTGTCAGATCTGTGAATAGTTGAAGCTTGTTGCCCTTCAGCTCTTGGAGAATTTGGAATAGGTCTGGGAAGCTCATATAGTTGACCTGCATCAGCATCAGCATCACTTTGAGCACCTGTTCCAGCTGAAACATTCTCACAAGATGGTTTAGAATAGTTTGGAAACAATTCTAAATCAAAGATATACTCAGGTCCATTCCCCCTAACACAAGGAGTGTGCTCATTAACAACTATGTTGGATGACTCCTCAAATTGTTGATTCTTAATATTGTATACTCTATAAGCTTTAGAGCTAGAAGAGTATCCAATAAAGATAGCATCATCCGACTTCTCAGCAAACTTTGCCAAGTTGTCCTTTGTGTTAAGTATGGTACACCTGCAGCTAAAGGACCTTAGAAAGCCAATGAACGGTGGCCTCTTGTTCCATAACTCATAAGGGGTTTTTCCATGGGGCTTAACTACAAGAACTCTGTTCTGCACATAGCATGCAGTGCTGACTGCCTCTGCCCAGAATGTTAGAGGCAGCTTTGAATCAGCTAACATGGTCCGAGCAGCCTCAATAAGTGTCCTGTTCCTCCTCTCAGCAACACCGTTTTGTTGAGGAGTTCTGGGAGCACTATATTGTCTGGCAATCCCTTTTGAGTCACAGAATGAGTCAAGAACGAAGTTCTTAAACTCAGTCCCTTGATCACTTCTAATAATCTTAACCTTGTGATCAATTTGATTTTCTATTTTAAGAATAAAAGATTTTAAAGTTTCAGCAGTTTCATCTTTACTTCTTAAAAAGAATACCCATGTAAATCTTGTAAAATCATCAACGATCACAAGGCAGTATGATTTCCTTCCAATGCTCATTATACTTGTGGGACCAAAAAGATCCATGTGCAATAAGTGTAATGGAGTAGTGATAGAGTTAACACATTTGGATTTATGAGATGATCTGTGTTGTTTCCCTTTCAGGCATGCAACATAGTTATCTTTGCAGAAAAATTCCTTTTTAGGCAAACCATGTACCAAGTTATTTTTAGCCAATTTATTCATTGTTTTAAAATTCACATGACACATGCGTTTATGCCATAGTGTTGACTCATCACTATCAGCTTTGGAAAGAAAGCATGATACTTCACCCATAGGAGAAGCATTGTTCATATCCAGCTTGTACATATCCCCTTTCCTGGGAGATCTGAGAAGCACCAATTCCGGAGGAATTGTCATCCCTGGTTTGAGGATAATGCACTCATGTTCTGTGAAAAGCATCTGATGCTTCTGATCACAGAATTGAGAAACACTTAACAGATTGTGTTCAAGCTGTTTGACAAAGTGAACTTTGTCAATGTTTATTCTGCCATTGGATATACTTCCTCTGCCAGAAATATATCCTCCGGCCTCACCTCCAAATTGGACAGGCCCTCCATCAAAGTTCTGGAATTGTTGAAGGAGAGATCTGTTCCCTGTCATGTGCCTGGAGCATCCACTATCTACAATCCAGATATTGTTATTCTTGTCAAATGGATGTCCCTGCACATAAGATGAGATGGTTAGTTTTGTTTGGAAGCCCAAGCCTTGCAGGTCTCGGGCTTTTCCAAAGATAGTGACATAATTGAACCAAAAGATATGCAATGGGGTTCAATAGAGGTCATTGTTGAAGAAGAGGTTTGGGCTGCAGCATCTTCCTTGATCTTCCAATCCATCCTTTGGTTGATCTTTGAGGATGAGCTTGTTGAAGCTTTTGCAGCATGGTCTTCTTCCGAAGCTTCTCTCTTTTCGGAAGAAGCCTTCACCACCTTTTCTTCCGAAGTAGTCTTCTTCTGAGATGGTTTCAAGGGAGCCTTCTTGTTCTTCCGACCCTTATAAGGTTTGGCTTCCGAAGTCATTTTCCCTTCGGAAGAAGCAGTTTCTTCCGAAAGCAACTTGGCTTCCGAGACCAACTTTCCCTTTTTCATCATTTGGACCTTTTGAAGTGGTCCAACTGAGAAACCTTCTCTGACTACTTCTTTTCTAACATTATTTGCATAATGTGTGCTTGCTGGATTGTAGTAAGAATCTTTAGCCATGTGGTTGTGCAGACCACACATTATGCATGCAATGTTAGTCTTCTGGGACTTGCAGGTTGCTGTTTCTTGGGTTTCTTCTCTTCATCAGCAACTTTCCCTTTCGACTTCTGATCCTTCAGTAGGACAGGAGTGCTGGTACTACACTCCTTTCCTGAATCAGGAGTACCTACCACTTGAAACCCGGCAGAAATGAAGACACCCTTTTGCTTAGGGTCAAACTTAAGCTTGGACTCTGCAACCTTCTTAGCAGTCCTTCTAGCAGCTTTAGCTCTGCTTCTTCTTGCCTTGGTGGTCAGGATTTGGTCATCACAGGTGGAGATGGGTGTATCCTCCTGTTTCTCCCCTGTGGAGGCCACTATTCTTACTTCATCCTCTAGTTCCAATGGAGAAGGGTCAGCAGTTGGAACCTCTTGCTCTTCAGTACCACATCTAGGTAGTCTAATAGACTCATAAGAGTGTGGTGGAGCTATTTCACTGGTTCCCAACCCTTCTTTGTTTTGATAAAACATTTTGGAATGAGAGGTTGATGCAAGAATAGTTTGGAAGCTTTGCTCAGCAATAGCTTGCTTCCTGGCCTGAGCCTCAGCTGTGACTAACTGGGCTTGAACTTCAGAAAGTTTGGAGATCAGATCTTTGATTTGAGTCTTGTAGTTAGTCTTTTCATGTTTCAAAAGAGATACAGTTTTCTCTAACTCATCAATTTTCCTTTGATAGTCAGATTCAGCTCTTTTAAAGTCAGATTTTAGCACATTTAAAGACTCAACCTCAGATCTGATTTCCGAAATGTAATCCTTATACAATTTAACTTTAGCAATACAGGCAGCAGTACAAAGATGTTCATATACCTGATCATCATCTGTTCCAGCCATGAGTGCTTGAGCGGGAGTCACATCCTGTACCATGAAGCTCCAGTCAACTTCCTGAGCAACAGCAGCTATTTCAGTTGACTTTTCTTCATGCTTGGGAGCAGTGGGATGTGTGAAGGCCTGTGGGGTTCCCGGGTTGTTCTTGGGAGCCTTGCATTCCCTAGCAAAGTGACCAAGTTGGTTGCAGTTGTAGCACCTTGCTTTGCTCTTATCAAACCCAAACTTGCTGTTGACTGGGTTTTGAGGGAATTGCCTTCCAGTTCTCTTGAAGAACTTCTTCGCTCTGTAAGTTAAAAGAGCCATCTGCAGGACAATGTCCATGTACTCCACATCATCTGGATTGAAGCACTCAAGATCATCAAAGCAGTATTGAAAATCACCAGAGTGTCCACTTCCAGAGACAAAGGCACAACTATCCTGAAAGGAGTTGTGTTGAACCTTTTGAGACTTTGGAGTCTCAGGTAGAGTGATGAAGGGTCCAGTATGTGAGTTGTCAGGGTAGCATAGCAACTGATGTTGTGGTTCCATGCTTTCCCTTTCAACCACATGAAGGGCTGAACTCTGTTGGTTATTGGAGTGGTCAGAGGAGTTCTGCATGTTCATCTCCATCTGAAATGCACTTAGGATACCATACAACTCTGTGAGAGAAAGAGTCTTAAGGTCCGAAGTTCTCTTGATGACAACACAGTAGTGAGTCCATAGTTTAGGAAGAGAGGACATGAACTTCCTAACTATGTCTCTGTTCTCAAGAGCTACTCCAATATCCGCCAGAGTATCTACTAGCTCAACATACCTGAAGTATTGTTGAGTCAAGGTCTCACCAGCCTTGAAAGTAAAGTTGTCAAACTGCTGCTTCAAGAGATCTTTCTTGTTCTCTTGAGTTTCCTTAGATCCCTCATACATCAGCTTCAAAGCTTCCCATAAATCTTTAGCAGTCTTGCACTTCTTGAAGCGTCTGTAGACGGAGTTGGGGAGAGCAGTTTGGAGACAAGTCATAGCCCTTTGGTCTAGCTCTATTCTCTTCCTATCTTCCTCTGAGTAATCATCAACATCTTTTGGAATGATGCGATTACCAGTGGCAGATGTAGTGCTTGGTATGAAAGGACCATTGACAATGGAGTCCCACATCCTTGAGTCTTGACACTTGATGAAGCCTTCCATCCTGATACACCATGTGTCAAAGTCTTCAGGGGTGATCATAGGGGACTTGGTCAAGGTACCAGTTTCCATATCAGCCTTGGAGAGAGCAGCCATTTGAGTGAGTGGATAGTGGTGAGGAGTGAAAAACAGGTTGATTAGGATGGTAAGATCTCACAATCAAGAGCCTGGAGCTCTGATACCAATTGCAGGATCGGATTTCGGGTGGTTTTTCTCTCAACTCACTGTGAATCAACACTCGGCAAGCAGTCTATGAAGAGTTGATCACAATATAACAAGTAACAAGCAGTAAGAAAATTTAACAGCAGGTAAATTTTTAAGGTACTTTTATATATTGCTTCTCAACTCAAAGGATTACAAGACACTTGGACTCAAATCACTTACTTAAAGAGTTACAGGGAGAAGATATATATAATACTACCTACAGCCGGATATACTTTGATACCAGCTGGACACCTCTAACCTTACATCTATACTACAAGACTCTAGGTGAGGTCTTTCAGACATTGTGCCTGAGAGTTGGTAGTCAGGACATGTCCCTGACTTACCTTTTGTCACCAACTAAAGTTGGTAACATGTACTATCATAAAAAGGTGAACAGTAGAATAAAGCATGGTCAACAACATGGCTCTTTAGGAAGATGCCATGCTGTATCAGAGGTCTGCAGCGGACTGTCAGGGACCATACTTTTATCTGCTGGACATAGTAATGTCTTCCGAAGGATAAAGTGCTTCGGAAGAATAACTTCTTCCGAAGGCACTTATACTTCGGAAGACTGCTTCTTCCGAAGCTTGGAGTCTTCTTTGTCTTCGGAAGCAGACTTTGTCTTCAGCTCTTTCATCAGACTTTGTCTTCGGAAGCTTTCAGACTTTGTCTTCAGCTCTTTCATCAGACTTTGTCTTCGGAAGCTTTCAGACTTTGTCTTCAGCTCTTTCATCAGACTTTGTCTTCGGAAGCTTTCAGACTTTGTCTTCAGCTCTTTCATCAGACTTTGTCTTCGGAAGATATCTTCAACTGTTGGCTTCAGTTGTTGTCTTCAGTAGTTGACTTCAGCTTTTGCCTTCGGAAGATGTCTTCAGCTGTTGTTCCTTAGACTCTCGGAAGATCTCTGGCTTGGCTTCGGAAGCCCTTTAATGTAGTACCAAAAGTGACTATGTAGTGAATTTGGTTGCACCAGCCTTATCATGATCCAACAATCATCCTCACCATCATCAAATCAAAATGAATCAATTAGGCCTGAAATTAATACTGAAACCTCAAGACTGATTCATAAAGGAGTAAAAATTTTAGACACTGTTAGCAAACCCAAGACAATTAAGGCTTGGGTTGTCAATTCTAATTGATTTCTTTATTTGTGCAAGAACAATCTTGGAGAGCTGACAACAAGTGGTATGTTGACAGTGGTTGTTCCAGGCATATGACAGGAAACTGTTCTCTTCTCCATAACTTCAAACATAAACATGCCTTATATGTGGCATTTGGTGGGGATAAGAAGGGAGGTAAAATAGTTGGTGAAGGAATAGTAACAAATGGTGTACTAACATTTGAAAAAGTGAATTATTGTGAAAATTTGCAGTATAATTTACTTAGTGTATCTCAAATTTATGATAAAAATATACAACATTATTTGATGACACTAATTGTTACATTCTTAAGCCAGGTTTTTCAGTTCCAGAAGAATGGATCCTTCTTAAAGCATCAAGAAAACAAAACACTTATGTTTTGGGTATGAACAACACAACACTCACAAATCATGAAACATGTCTTTTATCCAAGTCCTTTGAAGATGAATCTCAATTGTGGCATAGAAGACTTGTTCATTCCAACTTGAAAAATATGAACAAACTGGTGAAAAGTGACTTAGTTGTTGGTCTGCCAAAGAAAGAATTTTATTGTTCAAATCACTATTCTTCTTGTTACAAGGGAAAATAACATAGAGTGTCTCATAAAACAAAAACTGTCAACACTAATACTACACCAATCAAATTGCTTCACATGGATCTTTTTGGTCCAACCAATGTGATAAGCATTGGAAAAAGGCAATATTGTTTGGTGATAGTAGATGATTTCACCAGATTTACCTGGGTCTTTTTCTTAAAACAAAAGAGTGAAACATCTGAAATATTAATGGACTTTGTGATCAAGATTGAGAATCAACTTGATCTAAAAGTTAAGATTTTCAGGAGTGATAATGGGACTGAATTTGTTAATGCTGATCTAGATGCTTTTTGTAGGAATAAATGCATTGCAAGGCAATTTAGTCCACCAAGAACTCCACAACAAAATGGAGTTGCTGAAAGAAGAAATAGAACTCTCATTGAAGCAGCTAAAACAATGCTAGCTGACTCTCAGTTTCCTATCACATTCTGGGCAGAAGCTGTGAACACAGCATGCAATATTCAAAACAGGACTTTAATTGTCAAAGAACATAATAAAACTCCTTATGAGTTCTTATTCAAAAGGAAGCCTTTTATAGGTTATCTTAGATGTGACATCCGTCACCACAAGGTCCGTCATTTAACGTGAGTTTCGTTAACTATTCTTAGAGCATTCATTCCTCACCTTCATAGACTATTTGTGAGGACATCAAACTTGTTTGGTTTTCTTTTACAGTCGTGATACCATTATTTGCAACCTTATCGCACAAAACGCTTACGGGTATCACCACCGACATCACTAACTATATTATGTTATATAATATAAACATCATTAATAACAACATATTCAAGATACAAACAACATTAAATACTTCCCTATAATTAATATAACGCGTGTGTTTACGTCGTTATCAACCGAAACAAGTTTGGGGACTCGGGGGCTAAGTGCAGGGACTAAACTTGACAAATTACTAAACTAGGCTGGGTATAAATACCCAACACCAGCCTTTAGCCTTCACATTTTCTTCTTCTTCTTCCTGATCTTCTCCTTCATCGCTCTTCTTCATCCTTGCACCTAGAACCGCCCCTTTTTCTTCGTGTTTTCACCGTTTAGACTACTACCACAGCTTAGACATCACGTTTCAAGTAGGTAGATGACCTCGGTTGTCCATTTTTGCTTATTTTACAGCTGTGATTTTTAGGGTTTCGGGTGCTCGGGATTCAACCCGAGCACAAGACGTCGTGGGGGTGCTTGTGTAGCCTTTTTGAGTATGCTTCTTACTTAGAGATGTTAGATGAGTGTTTCTGGAGGTTCTTGATGTGTGAAACTTGTGCCCGGAGCAGCTGGACGCAGCTCTGCACTTCAGTAGTCGCGAACTTACTGTTGAGGCGACTGTGTCTTTCAGGCGACTGAGCCGTGCGACTGAGTGAGTCGTGCGACTGAGTCCATGCATCTGAGTTTATCGTGTGACTGAGTGGTGCGACTGGGATGAGTCGTGCGACTGAGTCCACGCGTATGGGTGTGTCGTGCGATTGAATGCATGCGATTGAGAGTGTGTGCGATTGAATCAATGCGGATGATTGTGTGCGACTGTGTGTATCGCACGACTAAAGATCCAGTGGTACGAATGAAGGTTCAGTCGTACGAACGAAGCCGATTCGTATGACTGAGGGTTGAATCGTGCGAATGGAAGGTTGAGTCGTGCGATTGGGGTGCTGTGTGGTACGACTGAATGCTTAGTCGCACGAATGGGAGTTCAATCATGTGAATGAAGCTGATTCGCACGACTGAGAGTTAATTTGTGCGAACGGAGTGTCCAGTCATGCGTCTAGTCCTTCCGTGCAATTGGAGTCATTGTGTGTGAATCCTTCCTGTGTGCAATGTGTGTTGTCGTGTGATGTTAAGGTGATATCGACCCGGTTGCCATGGTTGATGACGATCTGTAAGACTAACACTATCAAACTTATCAATGTTATATCAAATCCAACCAACTTAACATTTTACAATTTGTAACAAACGAATCATAACACAAACGCTTACCTAGTATTTTTTCTGACAATGGTAACACTTTTACACAAATGTTATCCACAATGGCAACGTTACTAGTATCTAGATCTACATAAGCTCTATTGCGTGTGTTTGTGTGCAAGTGTTACCCACGACCGAACCGAGACAGCCTGAACTAATCGAATGTCATCATATGCCTTATGCACATATTAATGCTTGTCAGTAACTGTCAATAGGTATCTGACCGTTCATAGCGTTCTACTGTTGGGAATATTCATCATACGTGCTTATCATCTATTCAGTGAGTTTCGTGGCTCCTTTTGACGCTTATATAACTTTAAAACATTTCCAAAATTGGGGGAAAAGAATGCTCTCTTACTTAACATATTTTCAAGCACCTTCCCTAGTGGAAGTCTGCTCCAACATTTATGGTTAACTTATCTTGCTTATCTTGTTGAATGATGCTATTATGACTCTTGACACTATGCTATGTTTCTACCTTGTATATTACTTGGTGGCTTTGCATTACTATGCGCTATTACTTGATGTTATGTGTTGTATGATGTTACTTGTGAATACTATTGACCTTGGATGCTCTCGGCGATGTGGTTCATCTTTGTGGGTCTACTTTGTGGTTCTTCTTTGCCGAGCATCCATTACAACCATTAATCCCGGTAATGGGACCTAAGGATTGGTTTGGTTGTAATCTACACGTATGCGCTTTGTGGATCTTGCTACGTCATGTGAAACTTGTCTTTCAATACAACCATTAGTTCCGGTAATAGGACCTAAGGTCTGGTTTGGTTGTAACCTATACGTATGCACTTTGTGGATCTTGCTACGTCATGTTAACTTATTATGCTATGGAAAATCTTTCAATACAACCATTAGTCCCGGTAATGGGACCTAAGGATTGGTTTGGTTGTAATCTATACGTATGCGCTTTATGGATCTTGCTATGTCATATTAAACTACTTACGTTTTAGGAATGCTCACTTTATAGCCATCAATTCTCGTGTGGAACGGATGTTTAGGTTTGGCTGTAGCTATCCATATCTGGTAAAACCGCTTACACATAAGTGTAGTTGCGGTAACTCTTATTAAACTTACAAGTTGTTTTCATCTTATCATCTTTTATTACTTAAAACCTGCGAAGCTCACCAACAATTATGTTGAGCGTTTTGAGCATATCTTTTCAGGTGATCAAGGTAATTGAAGATTCTAGGAGTGCTGCCTTTTAGTGGAGACCCTAGGAAGCATTTTTGAGACTGAACATACATGATAAACAACTTTTGTATATTGTTGCAGCCCATTAAACAATTAACATTCTTTTGATCACTTGTTCCCGGGTTATGGGAAACTAAACAATGTTATTCTATATGGTTATGTGATCCTTACATGCTATGCTTATGGCTATGTTGTCGTGAATATTGACTAAACGCGACACAAGTCTCCGTTTGTGTTTGGGTGTCGTCATGACACGCTTGTCATCATATTTATATTGCTTCTCTATCATATACCATGTGTTATGACGATCCCGTCTAGCTCGCATCCCCATGTTTCCGCTATCAGCGGGGGTGTGACAGACTGGTATTAGAGCCATTAGTTATACAGAATTAGGCAATTCGCTTGACCTAGATTATAACCTAGGAACCTTCATATAGAATGCATGCTAGGACTGGCTTGCATTTGATATTACATGTATGTTCCTCTATACTTGTTTCTTGTCTCTATACGTGATTCTATACATATGTGCTTATTATCTGATCATCCTGAGGAAGACACTATTACTCTTAGTCTTTCTCCACGGGATACCGTTATACTAGAACTTTATGTTCGTATGCGCACAACATCATATCATTAGGTCGAGATACCTAAACAGAAGGGAACCTCAGTGATCACGCGTAGCGTCGATCTCGGATACTAAATCCAACCCTAACATAGTTATGCCTGAAATCCTGAAAGTATGAAGGATAGGCAACTACCATTAAACATATTGTGCTTATGTGCTTCGAGTATTACTTGCTATTACATACTATCATTGGAATACTATTAGCTCCTGGACAGGAGGACATTACCTGAACTGTGCTTGATGAATGTATCAATACTATGATGTTAAATTGGGGTAAGCGAAGCTAAGGGTGACCATGCAAGGCAAATTACGATTACGGGTGCACACGTAATTACAATTTGCATTGCATGAGAAGTCTGGCTAATCTTACCAGGAGGTAACGATCATGAGTATTACAAGTTTTCTATTCTATATCCTAGGGAGCTAGGATCATAATTCTAGTAAGACCTCGTTAAGGGTAATAAAACATTACTAACACTTGCTATTACTTAAGTCCTGTCCTACTTAGAGCCTTCATGGTATTTCCAATCGTGATATTGACCTTATCCTTTATGAGACTTTTCTCCACTTAGCATTTCAGTAACTAAGGAACTGATTGAATGCTTAGAATGAGAGTGGACTACAGGAAATGTAGAGGAGTGATGATACTCTCTACATATACATTACGTTATTCATTGGAATGATGCTAAGGAAAATTAGGATGTCATGTAACCAGTTTAAGCGTCATTCAAGGTATATCGTGGATGTGGTGGGAACGCTGCGGGGAACCCTATATATAAGCATCACCGGTATACTAAGAATGTGCTTAAACTGGGCTACGTGATGATCTTGATGAACCAAAGCATGGGTTATTGGAACTTGATGAGTGGAATCATACGTGTATCTTAAAGTGATTAAGGTTTACATGTTTACTAAAGTTTACATGTTTACACCTTTCTATGATTAGAAGATGTCGCCTCGAAGATTCACACGTAGTACCAATCAAGAAGGTGAGACCCCACAAGGTAGAGGTAGGGGTAGACCACCAAGAACAGGTGGTGCTCCAGCTGGCAACAATCAGGGAACTGACAACCCTGACATAGCTGCTATGATTTCTCAGCAGCTAGCCGCACTGATTCCGACTATTGTGACTCAATTGAGCGACACTCTTCTAAATCATCATCTCCACGGGGATCATGATACTAATGATCAGCATAACCAAAGAACAGGGGAAGACACTGGGATTGGAGGAACAACTGGGAACAAAACTGGGGTCGACAAAACTAGACGGGGATGTTCTTACAAGGAATTTGTGACCTGCAAACCCCGAGAATTCGATGGGAAAGGTGGGGCGATAGCCCTAACTAGATGGCTTGAAAAGATGGAGGCAGTGATTGACATCAGTGAGTGCCTCGACAATCAAAGAATCAAGTATGCCACGTGTTCACTATAGGGCAAGGCACTAGCCTGGTGGAACACCCAGGTTCAAGCTAGAGGAAGAGAATCTGCGATGCAAATGACTTGGGATGAGTTCAAAGCCCTGATTACTGAGGAGTACCGCCCTCTCAACGAGATGCAGAAACTTGAGCAGGAATTCTGGAACCATGCGATGGTGGGAGCTGGGCACGCAGCTTACACTGATCGTTTTCATGAGTTGGCAAGGCTGGTTCCACATTTGGTAACCCCGGAATCAAAGAGAATTGAAAGGTACATTTGGGGACTCACGCCTCAAATCCGAGCATTGGTAACAGCAGCTGCTCCTCCCACGATTCAGAGCGCAATCCTGAAGGCCAGCGCTCTAACTGATGAGATGGTAAGAACAGGGATGTTGGGCAGGGGAGCAGAGAAGAGAAAGGAGGTTGGGGAAACGAGCCGGTCTAATGCCGGAAGATTTGATAAGAAGGCCAAGACAACCCGAAATTTTGTGGCTGTGACTCAAGAAAGAAAGGAATATGCTGGGCCGCACCCGAAATGTAACAGGTGCACTCTTCATCATCCCCCAGCAACGCCGTGTCGGATGTGTGCGAATTGTAGGCTCCCGGGGAACCTAGCAAAGGATTGTAGAACTACGCCGAATCTGGTAGCACCCGTCAACGCGGTTAACCCCGCCGGGAATGCCAGGGCTTGTTATGAGTGCGGAGGTCTTGGTCACTACCGGAACATGTGCCCCAGACTGAATAGGGCACCGGCTCAACAAGGGAATAACCAGCAGCAAGTGATGGCCATAGCTGGTAATCTGGGCCAAGGGAATCAAGGAAATGCTGCTAGAGGACATGCGTTCGTTATCGGAGCAAATGACGCCCGTCAGGACCCAAATGTTATTACGGGTACGTACTTGCTCAATCACCACTTCGCATCCATACTATTTGATACTGGGGCAGACAATAGTTTCATATCTTCTGATTTTGCACACATGCTTGCCTTGAACTCTAGTAGACTAGAAACTAGCTTCTCCGTAGAAATGGCCAACAGTAGAGTTGTACAAGCAGATGAGATTATTAGCCAGTGCTCCATGATATTGGAGAACCATGCCTTCGACATAGACTTAATACCTTTCGAGTTGGGGAGCTTCGATGTGATTGTGGGAATGGATCGGTTATCGAAACATGGAGCCGAGATTGTTTGTCGGGAGAAAGTAGTACGAATCCCCATGCCAAACGGGGAGGTACTCAAGATTCAAGGAGAACGACCGGGAAGAACTCTGAGGCTTATTACTTGCATGAAGACGCGACGATGTTTACGGAAGCAGTGTTACGCATTTCTGGCCCACGTAGTGAAAAATAAAGAAGAAGGCAACAAGTTGGTGGATATTCCTGTAGTACGAGATTATCCGGAAGTATTCCCTGATGACTTGTCGGGTTTACCTCCTCCACGACAGGTGGAATTTCGTATAGAGTTGGTTCCTGGAGCTACACCGGTAGCAAAAGCACCATACCGGTTAGCGCGATCCGAAATGCAAGAGTTATCTAGCCAATTATAGGAGCTATTGGAGAAGGGTTTCATTCGGCTGAGTCATTCGCCATGGGGAGCACCGGTCTTATTTGTCAAAAAGAAAGATGGGTCATTCCGCATGTGTATCGATTATCGTGAGTTGAACAAGTTGACTGTGAAGAATTGATATCCTCTTCCTAGAATTGATGACTTATTTGATCAGCTGCAAGGAGTTTCATATTTCTCCAAGATTGATCTTTGCTCTGGATATCATCAACTAAGGGTTTTTTAGGATGACATACCGAAAACAACATTCAGGACTCGTGATGGGCACTATGAGTTCTTTGTCATGCCGTTCGTACTGACTAATGCACCAGTTGTGTTCATGGATCTGATGAATCGAGTGTGCAAACCTTACTTGGATAAGTTCGTGATCGTGTTCATAGACGATATACTTATCTACTCTCGTTTGAAAGAAGACCACGAGAAACATCTTCGGGCTATACTGAGTCTGTTACAAGAAGAGAAACTTTTTGCTAAACTCTCGAAGTGTGAGTTTTGGCTTCAAGAAGTGAAATTTTTGGTCATGTGGTTAACGAAAATAGGATTCATGTAGATTTTGGAAAGATCGAAGTAGTGAAGAAGTGAGAGGCACCCCAGACACCTTCAGAGATACGACAATTCTTAGGATTGGTCGGATACTATCGTCGCTTGATTGCGAATTTCTCAAAGATTACCCAACCGTTAATGTTGTTGACTCAGAAAGACAAGAAGTTTGATTAGGGGAAAGCACAAGAACAAGCATTCCAAACGTTGAAAGAGAAGTTAAGAAACGCATCGATATTGTCCCTTCCAGACGGAACAGATGATTTTGTGGTGTATTGCGATGCTTCACATCAAGGATTGGGTTGTGTGCTAATGCAGAAAGATAAGGTGATTGCCTACGCCTCACGACAACTTAAGGTGCACGAAAAGAACTACACAACTCATGATTTGGAGTTGGGCGCTGTAGTATTTGCACTTAAGATATGGAGGCACTATCTGTATGGAACCAAATGCATCATCTACACAGATCATAAGAGCCTTCAACACATCCTGAATCAGAAAGAACTCAACATGCGACAACGACGTTGGGTAGAGCTACTTAGTGACTACGATTGTGAAATCCGGTATCAGCCGGGAAAGCAAATGTGGTGGCTGACCCTAAGTCATACAGAGCGCGTGAAACCACTACGTGCTCGACCTTTGGGATTGACTATTCAAACGAACCTGAAGGCTCAGATCCAACTTGCACAAAGTGTGGCATTGAAAGGAGAAAACCTTGCGGGAGAAGAATTCCGAGGGTTAGATAAATAGATGATTTGCAAGGATGATGGTATACAGTACTTCATGGATCGCATATGGGTACCCAAATGGGGAGACGTTCGTACCCTGATCATGGAGGAAGCGCACAAGACACGATATTCTGTTCATCCTGGTGCAGACAAGATGTATCATGATCTTAAGGATCTATACTGGTGGCCAGGCATGAAGAGAGACATTGCTATGTATGTAAGCCGATGCTTGACGTGCTCGAAAGTTAAGGCTGAACATAAAAAACCATCAGGATTATTACAGCAACCTGAAATTCCTGAGTGGAAATGGGAGAACATAGCCATGGATTTTATTACCAAACTCCCAAGGACGCCTAGCGGACGCGACTCGATATGGGTCGTAGTGGATCGAATGACAAAATCCGCTCACTTTTTGCCTATCCGATGTAAGGCCCCGTTCCCGGGAAACCTCACAGTTGGCAATTCATAGCATAAAATCAGTTTAATAACAAAACATTGCATCGGAAAATAATTAAACATTCATTTAAAACATAAAAACCCCATTGTACTTATACATTTGTCCTTTAAATGTAAACAAAACATATTCCTTGTTCATTAATTAAAATAAAGACTTCATTAACAGAAATGCCATCCATATCTCCCTAAGTAGCTTCATGGTGCCATCCTCAGCATCACCGCTTACCTGTCCACTATTATGCATAAAAAGTCAGCTACGCTGAGTGAGTTCTAGTTTTATATAAATAAGAAAATATAATCTTTTATCCTTCATATAATGAACACGCATACATCATACTACAAACATTACTTGCATCACATTAAGCACGTTCATTATCTTTCATTCTTTCATTATGTTTCACTTCATCATAGGCGAGATTGCATAAAGCAAGAGCTCCATGTTGATCGACAACGAATGTCGATCCCCGTCGGTACACATTTTTCATGGTAGCTACCCCCGACAGTTGATCGATCCCTGTCGGTACACATCTTCATGGTAGCTACCCCCGACAGTTGATCCACACTGCCAGGCACATAGCTCGCTCATGAATACGGATCCATCTTCATACGTAAGACTTACACAAGTGAAGTCCATCATAGTGCTTGCAAGACTTTTCATCATCAAATGGGCCCGGGGGTAACATTTGTTAAATTCCACTTCTCATTAGTATTATCTTTCACTTAATATATATATAATACTTAGCTTATTAAGTACACAACATACCAAGTACTAGTCATCATAACATGTAACCAACCCTCCGCGAGACAGTGGGGGTTCAGGGGCGGCAACCCCTGATAGCGGGGTCCTAGGGGCAGCAGCCCCTAGTGGGGTCCAAGGGGTAACGCCCCTGGCTGGGGCTGGGCTGCCAGGTCAGCGCGCTGGAAAATTATTCTGAGCTATTTAAATGTCACATTTTACTTTAGAAAAATGTATTTTCTTGTTAAAACACCTTGAAATCCTTACCTTGAAAACCTTATGTTTACTATGCATAATAGCCCCCAAAAACATGGAAAAACGTTTAAATAAAGGGGTCTAGAACTCACCTGAACTTAGCAAATAGCTTCAGTCCTAGGTTACGTAAGCTATAGTCCAAATACTCTAGCTGCACGAAGGTTAATACACAAAAACGTCATTTTCCTCATAATTTCGCTCACAGTTTCGCTGGCAGTTTCGCTGCCAGTTTTGCTGGCAGTTTCGCTGCCAGTTTCACTGGGCAGCACTTCTGCCAGTTTCGCTAGACAGATTCACTGTCTTGAGCGTCCAACTTTCGTTGGAATTTCCCAGTTTCGCAATGTCTAAGGGTCAACCTGGGCACTGGCGAACTTATCAGCGAAACTGTAGTTTCGCCCCAGTGAAACTGTAGTTTCGCTGAAACTTCTCTTAGTTTCGCTGCATAGTTTCGCTGGATGAGTGCACAGTTTCACTGGATCGGGGCACAGTTTCGCTGGATGGATATCAATGACGAACCAGCCCGTTTTTAACCCAAAATCTTAGCTTTTTACGTCTAAATCCTTGGTTTACTTTCCATGAAACCATTTCTAACCTTTTTACACGTTTTCACACGTAAAAATTCGACCTTTATATGTTTCTTTGAGACTTTTAAAACCACAAAACCCTAGAATCCGGGTTTGATCTACAGAAGGCATTATAGATCGATTCTTACCTGAATTTGTTGCTCCTTTCTTGAGATTTGTTGCATAAACACCCAGATCTTTAATCCCTTGACCTTAGAGGCTTCAAATCTTGAGTTTCTATCACTTTCTCTCTCTACTTTCTCTCTCTATGGATTTTTGGAGTTAGGGTTGAAATGAAGAAGATGGTGGCTACTTTGGGTGGGTTAAGGGCTGATTATGGGCCTCAATCCACTTAGGCTCTTGTCTATTAGCCTAATTAGCCCATAATCCATTTTTCTTACTTTATTAAATACCCACAAATTAAGCCCATTATTCACGGTGACTCGTTTTGACTTTTCGGGGTGTTACAAGTCTCCCCCACTTATTTAGGTTTCGTCCTTGAAACTTGTCAGTCATCAAACTATTGAGGATAAAATTTCCTCATCTCCTCCTCGGCCTCCCACGTAGATTCTCATCCTTTTCGGTGTCTCCACTGTACTCGTACAAGTGGAACTACTTTATTACGTCAGCGCTTCTCCTTCCAATCCAGGATGGCCACCGGCTGCTCTACATAGTTCAGTTGCTCGTCGACTTCAATGTCCTTTAATGGTACAAATGCATCGTCGTCTGCTAGACATTTCCTAAGATGAGATACATGGAACGTAGGGTGAATTCCAGTCAACTCATCGGGTAATTCTAGTCTATAGGCCACTTCCCCTACCCTTGCGATAATACAGAAAGGCCCTATGAACCTTGGGCTTAACTTTCCCCTTTTTCGAAACCTGATGATCCCTTTCCAAGGCGATACCTTGAGCATAACCTTGTCACCAACCTCAAATTCTATAGGTCTACGCCTCTTATCGGCGTAAGACTTCTGGCGATCCTTTGCAGCTTTCATGAATGCCTTGATCTTATCTAACTTCTCAGTTGTGACCTCAATCACTTCAAGGCTCCCCAATTCCTTTTGCCCAATGTCACCCCAACACACGGGTGTTCTGCACTTTCTACCATACAACATTTCATAAGGGGGGCATACCAATGCCGGCATGGTAACTATTATTATATGATAATTCCGCCAACGGTAAGTGCTCATCCCAACTTCCTCCAAAGTCGATTACACATGCTCGTAGCATGTCTTCTAACGTTTGAATCGTTCTTTTCGACTGACCATCCGTCTGAGGGTGATAAGCCGTGCTGATATGTAGTCTCGTCCCTATCGCATCGTGCAATCTCCTCTAAAACTTCGATGTAAAACGGGTGTCACGATGCGACACGATGGACACCAGTACGCCACGACGAGTTACGATTTCCTTGATGAATAGATCCGCCAATCTTTCAGATGAATACGTCTTGCGGATCGGTAGGAAGTGGGCGCTCTTGTCAAGCGATCGACTATCACTCATATAGCATCATACCCTTTCGGGGTACGTGGTAACTTCGTGATGAAATCCATGGTGATGTGCTCCCACTTCCACTCAGGTATATCCAGCGGTTGGATTTTTCCCGTAGGGTTTCTGGTGTTCTGCCTTTACTTGTAAGCAAGTCAGGCACTTACTCACGTACTCCGCCACATCACGTTTCATGCCCGGCCACCAGTAATCTTTCTTCATACCGTGATACATCTTGGTAGCACCGGGGTGAATGGATTATCAAGTCTTATGGGCCTCGTCCATAATCTTTCCACGTAGATCCCCGTATCGTGGAGTCCACATTCGTCCGAATCGGGTCTTAACACCAAGAGTGTTCTCACCTAACTCCGTAACTAGACCTCTCATCCTTTTGGAGTTAAGACGATCTTCTTTCAAAGCCTCATTCTGAAACTCCTTAACCTGTGTCATCACGTCAGAGGTCATAATTAGCTGGTAAGACTTCGCCCGGAACGGGTCGGGCCTTTCCTTTCGGCTAAGGGCATCCGCCACCACGTGGGCCTCACCCGCATGGTAATGGATCTCACAATCGTAACCCTTTATGAGCTCCAGCAATTATCTCTGCCTCATGTGTAAATCTTTCTTCTCGAAGAAGTACTTCAAGCCTTTGTGGTCTGTGAAGATGGTGCACTTCGTTCCGTGGAGATAGTGCCTCCAAATCTTTAATGCCAAGACCACGGCTGCTAGCTCCAAGTCATGGGTGGGATAATTAACATCATGAACTTTCAGCTGTCGGGATGCATAGGCTATAACCTTTCCTCTTTGCATTAACACGCACCCCACCCCGAGTAGGAAGCATCAGAATAACCCACCAAGTCTTCACTTTCGTCGGGTAATGCCAATACAGGAGCTTGGGTCAACCTCGTCTTCAATTCTTCAAACGCCTTCTCTTGAGCTTGACCCCATACAAACTTTACATCTTTCCGGGTCAACGTGGTCAGTGGAGAAGCAATTTTGGAGAAGTCTTGAATGAATCTTCTGTAATAGCCCGCCAAACCCAAGAAACTGCGGATCTCGGATGGCGTCTTTAGAGACTTCCATTGCATCACCGCCTCCAGCCTTGCCGGATCGACCATAATCCCCTCCGGACTCACCACGTGACCCAAGAAATTGAACTTCACGCAACCAGAATGCGCACTTGGAGAACATGGCGTACCATTTCTCCCTTCTCAATGTTTCCAATACTTCTTGAATATGACCGACATGCTCTATCTCGTTCCTTGAATAAATCAGGATATCATCAGTAAACACAATCACTGATTTATCCAACATCGGCCGACACACTCGGTTCGTCAGGTCCATAAAAGCAGCTGGCGCATTAGTCAAACCAAAAGACATGACGAGGAACTAGTACTGACCGTAGCGCATACGAATAGCCGTTTTAGGGATATCCTGTTCTTTCGCTTTTAGCTGATGATAACCCGATCGAAAGTCTATTCGTGAAAACCAACTGGCGCCTTGAAGCTGGTCACACAAATCATCGATTCTCAGCAAGGGGTATCTGTCCTTTACCGTCAACTTATTCAGCTCGCGGTAGTTGTAACACCCGGAAATTTTGATTTGGAGTGTCACGCGACTGGAGCATCCAATCGCATGGAAGACATGTGATTGAAGCTCAACCGCACGACTGGAACTCAATCGTACGAACGGAGTGTTCAATCGCATGGAGCTTGGACGACTGGAGGTCCAGTCGCATGGAGAATTTGGGTGACTGGACAGTAGTATTTAAGGGAGAGGGCAGCCCTAACTCTTTCCCAAACTCGCCAACATTAGAGAGAAGAAGGAGACAGTTCGGTCCAAGCGGGGTCGTGAGCTAAAATCGACGTATAGCGGGTCAAATCGAAGCTCTAACCGAGGAGGCTACTAAGGTGAGTTCTAAGACCCCTCTTTTACAAGTTTTTAAATGATTTTGGGGCTGGAACACATCTGAATACTATTTTTCGGGTTTTGGGTGTTTAACACGTGTATGTACGTATGTGTATGTGTATGGTACGTTTAGGGCTTGATTCCGGACTAGGATAGGCTTGTATGAGGTCGAGGTATGTTTCCCTATGGATTAGAGGGGCTAATTTGAGCTCAAACGAGGTTTGGAAGAGTTTGGAAGCCGAATGTCGCGGCTGCTGTTCGTGATGAACTCCAGTCGCTGCCCAGTTAGGGCTAAGCGACTGAATGGCCAGTCGCATGACTAAGGAGCAACTGAAGTTCAATCGCACGACTGAGGCTCAATCGCATGACATGCCATGCGATTGAGAGTCCAGTCGCATAGGTCCATTCGTATAGTTGTTCAATCGCACGACTGAGGGTTCAGTCGCATAGAAGCCCATTCGCATAGTGTTCATTCGCACGATAGGGAGTCCATTCGTACGACTGGGTGTTCAAACGCATGGATGCTCATCCGCACTGGTCCAATCGCATAGTGTTCAGTCGCATGGAGGCCATGCGACTGAAATATGTCCAATCGCCCAAATAGAGCTGGTGCGTACGAGGAGAGATGTAGCCCACTTACTCGACCTCGGGAGCAGAGTAAGGGCGAGTGATGATATGATAGTTCCCGTAGGTACGCGTCAGATGATCGTTGAGGCTTAGAAGTTATGTTGGGCACGACGATGATAGTATTGCATATGTATGCGTGATGTAGGTATGTTAATATGGTGTCGCCATGATAGATGGTGAATACTGATGATATGTAAATGCCGATGTTCCTTGTTTCGATGTATGTTCATCTTTTCGTATCTTTACGTGTATTGTTTATGAACGAATGAAAAGTATTAATAACGTAAAGTGAAAGATAATAAAAGAGGAATACGATGATTGAATGAATCATTAATGAACGAATGAAAACGTGAGAGACTTGCCAGCGAAGTGTACCAAAGTGCACGGCTCTAAATGCCTCAAGCTCAACCGCGTGAGGTTCAGCTAATCTTTAAGGGTGCACGTAGAGGTTCCAGTCTTGTGACTGACCTTCGGTGTGGTACATGGTGTATAGATGTTACCCACCTCGGTGGGGGTGTTGTTACCCACTTTGGTAGGGGTGTTGTTACCCACTTCGGTAGGGGTGTTGTTACCCACTTCGGTGGGGGTGTTATTACCCGAGTTATGTTTAACTTCGGGGGTGTGGGATAAAGCCAAGCATAGTTATGAGGTGAGCGACTTTGTGTTGCAACAGACTCGGATAGAGTTCAATCTCCGTGATTGACTTGTATGGGATCTCTGTCGCGTATCCCAGTGCTGTGTCAGTCTTTAGACATGAGTCGGGGATATTGCATGAGACAGGATCTAGATGGATGAGTAGAGGATCGCATGCTCCGGTACTGTGTCAGTCCTCGGACATGAGTCGGGGGTTTGTGTGTAGGCCCCGACACAGTATTAGTCTTCGGACATGAGTTAGGAGTATTGCGTGAGTTGATGAATGAGAGAAATGATTGTGAAAGAAAGAACGTAAGAAACGAACGAAAGATAATGAACGTAATGAAAGCTAAAGAACGAACGGATGATGATAATGAACAGAAGGAACATAGTGGTAACGCATGAAACGGGGTCCTTGCCACTCGACCTCAGTAATCATGGTTGTGTGCCATGAAGAGGGTAAAGTGTGACCGGATCTCGATAGAAGCAAAAGATAGAGAATGAATGAAAGTTAAAGAGAGATAATGAACGAATGACAGACAGAGAACGAATGAAAGTTAAAGATAAAGAATGAACGATAAATGAAGATAATAATAATATTATCTACGTGTACGTATGTTGTGTGATCGTATGTATGTAAAGAAATGGTTTTAAAGGAAAGAAAAATATGTTTTTAATATAAAACTAGAACTCACTCAGCAACGCTGACTTTGATGTGTTTCCAGTTGGCAGGTATGTTGCTGAGGATGGCACAGGGCGACTACTCAGTTGATGAGGCTGGCATCCATATTTTGACATGTCATTGTATTTTGAGAAGAAAACGAATGTTGTAAGGTTATGAAATGACATGTTTTAGTTATTAATGAAAATTTAAATTCCGCTACAAAGTAAATGTACGTTTGAAATGTTTTTATGTGTGATGAATGACCAACTGTGAGGTGCCCGGGAACGGGGCCTTACAAGTTGGTATCAGAGCTAAAGTTTAAGTGAAATGGGTAAATTTTCAAGATAAACCTTAACTTAAACTGAGAATGGGACAGAAAGGGATGGGATGCCAATCTGAGTAGCTGCGTGCCATCAGGTATTTTCTTAAAGTTAACTGGTATTATGTGCGCATGTTATGTGTTTATGTGCTACTGTTAGATTTAGATGCTAATATAGTCAGGACAGGTAATGCTCGGGGTATGAAATGTAAGGTAAGTGGCTAATCACAACTGATCACTGTAATTAGGGACTTACTATACTTGACATCAACTGAGCTATTCCCTTGAATGACCATGTTGGTGTTTGAATCTTTCAATGTATTATAGAGGATGGCCGGTGGTAGATCTTCTAAGGCTTCATGTGGTGTAGGTGGTGGCGGACGTGGTGCTAAACCAGGGGTCACCAGAGGAAGGCCTAGAGTTAAAAAGGTGGTTCATGAAGAACACGAGACTCCTGATCAGGAGGGAGCAGACGAAAGCGCTAATTTGAGAGCCTCGATGAGAGAGGCGGTGGTGGAAGAAGTACACCAGGTCATGCAGATGATCTTACCGTCTGTAGTGACTGAAGTGATAAAGGCTGTTAGGGATGAGGAGAGACAGGAAAGGGGTAGACCTTCGGGCGGAAGGAGACGGACGGAGACTGAAGCGGTTTTCTCCAATGAGGAGGAAGAGGAGGAGGAGCCTGTGCAGGAGGCGGCACGAGGCTGTAACTACGGGGCATTTCAACGATGCAAGCCCCAAACTTTTGATGGTAATGGCACTGCTACTGCTACTCACCGGTGGGTGAGGGAAATGGAAGCCGTGCTGAATATCAGCGAGTGCCGGGAGGATCAGAAAGTGAAGTTTGCCGCCCACTCTTTCGTGGACTCAGCTTTGTGCTGGTGGGACAATGTAGTCCAAGTTGAGGGTAGCCGGGCTATCGGAAGGATGAGATAGTCAGAGTTGAAAAGGCTGGTGATTGAGAAGTTCTGTCCTCACCGTGAGATGAGGGAGTTCCTGCATTTGGAAGCGGGGACGATGAAGCATCAGCAGTACACCACCAAATTCAACGAGATGGCACGTCTGGTGCCGGATCAGGTGACGCCTCTGTCCAGAAAGGTAAAGCGGTACATTCAGGGTTTGCCAGTGGATATTCGCAGGCACAAGATCGCTGCCCGACCGAGTAAGTTTAGGTCGGCGGTGGATTTGGCGGGGAGGTTATACGATGAAAGATCGATGGTGGTGACCGAAGCTAGCAAGAAGGGAGAAGGTGATCAGGATCGGAACTGGAAGCGATTGGGACATGGTGAAGTCGTTCCAAGTAACAAAGGTGCACGGATGGATGACCAGCGTGTGGTCATAACTGAGACGGGGTCAGAAAGGTGTGACAAGTGTGGACAAAATCACCCTGGGAAATGTAGATTGGGGACCAATGTCTGTTTCCGTTGTGGAAGGACCGGACATGTGGCGAAGAACTACGGTATGGGGAGGTGTTATTCTTGCGGGGAAGAAGGTCACATGAGCAGGGATTGCAAGAAGCCAAGGGCGGAAGATTCGGGAGTAAAGAAGACTAGAGGAGAAGGACAGAGGGCAAATGCAGCGCTGACACGATGAAGCAAGAGGAGGCTGGAGCGGACTCCGACTAGACGACAGGTATGTTTCCGGTAATTTGAGTTTGTGCACTTATGATTTGACTGTGATGCTAGTAGAAGTTTCGTTCCTACGAAGTAGAGATTACTATTAAGGGATTCACTAGGTTATCTGATGCCCTAGAGGATTGAGTGATGCAATTGAGAAAGCTGTGTCACCCGTTGTCTGAGGAACAGTTTCAGCCTGTGATTTGTGCATTTGCCGTCCAATCATAGTGAACGTGCAAGGAACCTGAGAAAAAACCGATTTTGGTGCAATTATATTTGGAACAACACCTAGTACGATTAATGAATGCCTTTCTTGCCAGTTGTCTGGTTTGCCAGAGGGTCATTATTCATACTTAAAGAACATCAAAAAAGGGTCTAGGGTAAGCAGCAACTTTACACAAGTTGAAGGCCTTGTTCTTCACACACTTAGGCTGAAGGTTCTCAGTGATGCTCTGAAGCTCAATGATTATGACGCCGAGCCTTGCTCGAGTATTGTGATGTAGTAACTGTATTCTACATGGCATGTTTGGAGTCGCAAGTGCTGGTCAAATGAACATTGATCAGTATGCATGGGTTGCTGATGGCGATAGTCCAAGATAGACCAGAAGTCGAATGTTGATAAACGATGTGGAGCGATAGGATTCCAACTGATAGACTGGAAAATAGATGGGACAGTATTCCCCTCGTAGGTTTAAGGAACAACAGGTTTCGGGGACGAAACCCGTTTAAGGGGGGTGGACTTGTAACGCCCGGAAATTTTGATTTGGAGTGTCATGCGACTGGAGCGTCCAATCGCATGGAAGACATGCGATTGAAGCTCAACCGCACGACTGGAACTCAATCGTACGACTGTAGTGTTCAATCGCATGGAGCTTGGACGACTGGAGGTCCAGTCGCATGGAGAACTCGGGTGACTGGACAGTAGTATTTAAGGGAGAGGGCAGCCCTAACCCTTTCCCAGACTCACCAACATCAGAGAGAAGAAGGAGAGAGTTCGGTCCAAGTGGGTTCGTGAGCCAAAATCGACGTATAGCGGGTCAAATCGAAGCTCTAACCGAGGAGGCTACTAAGGTGAGTTCTAAGACCCCTCTTTTACAAGTTTTTGAATGATTTTGGGGCTGGAACACATCTGAATATTATTTTTCGGGTTTTGGGTGCTTAACCCGTGTATGTACGTATGTGTATGTGTATGGTATGTTTAGGGCTTGATTCTGGACTAGGATAGGCTTGTATGAGGTCGAGGTATGTTTCCCTATGGATTAGAGGGGCTAATTTGAGCTCAAACGAGGTCTGGAAGAGTTTGGAAGCCGAATGTCGCGGCTGCTGTTCGTGATGAACTCCAGTCGCTGCCCAGTTAGGGCTAAGCGACTGAATGGCCAGTCTCATGACTGAGGAGCGACTGAAGTTCAATCGCACGACTGAGGCTCAATCGCATGACATGCCATGCGATTGAGAGTCCAGTCGCATAGGTCCATTCGTATAGTTGTTCAATCGCACGACTGAGGGTTCAGTCGCATAGAAGCCCATTCGCAAAGTGTTCATTCGCACGATAAGGAATCCATTCGTACGACTGGGTGTTCATCCGCATGGATGCGCATCCGCACTGGTCCAATCGCATAGTGTTCAGTCGCATGGAGGCCATGCGACTGAAATATGTCCAATCGCCCAAATAGAGCTGGTGCGTACGAGGAGAGATGTAGCCCACTTACTCGCCCTCGGGAGAAGAGTAAGGGCGAGTGATGATGTGATAGCTCCCGTAGGTATGCGTGAGATGATCATCGAGGCTTAGAAGTTATGTTGGGCATGACGATGATAGTATTGCATGTGTATGCGTGATGTAGGTATGTTAAGTATGGTGTCGCCATGATAGATGGTGAATACTGATGATATGTAAATGCCGATGTTCCTTGTTTCGATGTATGTTCATCTTTCCGTATCTTTACGTGTATTGTTTATGAACGAATGAAAAGTATTAATAACGTAAAGTGAAAGATAATAAAAGAGGAATACGATGATTGAATGAATCATTAATGAACGAATGAAAACGTGAGAGACTTGCAAGCGAATTGTACCAAAGTGCACGGCTCTAAATGCCTCAAGCTCAACCGTGTGAGGTTCAGCTAATATTTAAGGGTGCACGTAGAGGTTCCAGTCTTGTGACTGACCTTCGGTGTGGTACATGGTGTATAGATGTTACCCACTTCGGTGGGGGTGTTGTTACCCACTTCGGTGGGGGTGTTGTTACCCACTTTGGTAGGGGTGTTGTTGCCCACTTCGGTGGGGGTGTTGTTGCCCACTTCGGTGGGGGTGTTGTTACCCGAGTTATGTTTAACTTCGGGGGTGTGGCATAAAGCCAAGCATAGTTATGAGGTGAGCGACTTTGTGTTGCAACAGACTTGGATGGAGTTCAATCTCTGTGATTGACTCGTATGGGATCTCTGTCGCGTATCCCGGTGCTGTGTCAGTCTTCGGACATGAGTCGGGGATATTGCATGAGACAGGATCTAGATGGATGAGTAGAGGATCGCATGCTCCGGTACTGTGTTAGTCCTCGGACATGAGTCGGGGGTTTGTGTGTAGGCCCCGACACAGTATGAGTCTTCGGACATGAGTTGGGAGTATTGCGTGAGTTGATGAATGAGAGAAATGATTGTGAAAGAAAGAACGTAAGAAACGAACGAAAGATAATGAACGTAATGAAAGCTAAAGAACGAACGGATGATGATAATGAACAGAAGGAATATAGTGGTAACGCATGAAACGGGGTCCTTGCCACTCGACCTCAGTAATCATGGCTGTGTGCCATGAAGAGGGTAAAGTGTGACCGGATCTCGATAGAAGCAAAAGATAGAGAATGAATGAAAGTTAAAGAGAGATAATGAATGAATGACAGACAGAGAACGAATGAAAGTTAAAGATAAAGAATGAACGATAAATGAAGATAATAATAATATTATCTACGTGTACGTATGTTGTGTGATCGTATGTATGTAAAGAAACGGTTTTAAAGAAAGAAAAGTATGTTTTTAATATAAAACTAGAACTCACTAGCAACGCTGACTTTGATGTGTTTCCAGTTGGCAGGTATGTTGCTGAGGATGGCACAGGGCGACTACTCAGTTGATGAGGCTGGCATCCATATTTTGACATGTCATTGTATTTTGAGAAGAAAACGAATGTTGTAAAGTTATGAAATGACATGTTTTAGTTATTAATGAAAATTTAAATTCTGCTGCAAAGTAAATGTACGTTTGAAATGTTTTTATGTGCGATGAATGACCAACTGTGAGGTGCCCGGGAACGGGGCCTTACAGTAGTCGATACACATTCTCATACTATCGTCTTTCCTCTTTACAAACAGGACCGGAGCACCCCAAGGTGAGATACTCGGCCTGATGAACCCTTGATCTAGCAGCTCTTGCAACTGCTCCATCAGCTCTTTCATTTCCGTCGGAGCAAATCGATACGGTGCTTTGGCGACAGGTTAAGCACCCGGTATCAGGTCAATCTGGAACTCGATCTCTCGATCAGGTGGCAATCCCGATAAGTCTTCTGGGAACACGTCTGGAAAATCACACACAACCAGCACATCAGATAGTTGTGGTGTTGGCGTTTCCACATCCTTCTCATAACATAAGGAAGCGCTACATCCACGCCTCATGTACTTTCCCGCCACCGCCATCGAAATCACTTTCGGAATCGTCGTAACCCGACTCCGTATATTGTCACCGGACTTCCGTCAGGCGTCGTCAGTCTAATCACCTTCTTTCGGCACATGATATTCACCTCGTAAGTTGCTAACCAATCCCTCCCTAGTACTACATCAAATCCTCCCAGGGCATCACGTGTAACTTGGCAGCAAACCTATGACCTTCTAATTCTATAGTGCAGTTCTCTATCACATCTGTAACTCTAATGAACTTACCAATAGCAATTTCTACGTCAAAGGACTCATCAAGGCATTTACTACTAACAGGCAGTTTAGCACAAAAAATAGCAGAAATAAAACTCCTACTGGGCAACTTAACATAGAAAAACAACAAAACAAAACTCCTTCTAGCTCCGGAATTAAACAACACGGAAGACAGAAATTTATTTACTATATACATGCCTGTCACAATATCGGGGCCCGTCCTAACCTGCTCCGGCCTTATCGCGAAGGCCCTGCACCCTCTGCCCTTGGCTTCTTGCAATCCCTACTTTTGTGACCCCTTCCACTGCGTTGTAGCATCGTACTACTCCACACACTCTAGCCACGTGACCTTGCTTCCCGCATCGATAACAGACATTGGTTCCCAATCTACATTCCCCGAGGTGTTCTCTGGCACACTTACCACACTTCTTAGTCCTCGCACTAGACGAAGCTGCACGCCGGCCCTCCGTCCTTGCAACCTTTGTGTTGAGGGTGGCATTGTCACGTCCAACCCGCTTTCCATGCCAGTTCTTGTTATCGCTATTCTTCGTGTTTTCTTCAATAGCAGTCGTCTCCTTCACCGCCCTAATTACCTCAGTTATAATGGACGGCAGAACCGCCTGTAGGGCCTGTTGGACTCCCTCAACAACAGCCTCTTTCATGGAGATCCTCAAACTAGTGCCATCATCGCTGCCTTCCACGTGAGGGGCCTCGGGCTCTTCGAGTGCCATTTCAGCCGCCCTAGCCATGCTTCTCGTGATACGCGGTTCAGCACCACGTTCACCATAACCCCTATATGGCAAAACCTTAGAAGATCTACCGCTAGCCATCCTCTATCCCACACTGAAAGATTCAAATACCAACGCGGTCATTCAAGGTAATAGCTCAGTTTATGTCAAGTACAGTAAGTCCCTAATTACAGTGGCCAGTTGTGATTAGCCACTTACTTTACTCTTCGTACCCCGAGCATTACCTGTTCTGACTACATTAGCATCTAAATCTAACAGTAACACATAAACACATAACATGCGCACATAATACCAGTTAACTTTAAGAAAATACCTGATGGCACGCAGCTACTCAGATTGGCATTCCTTCCCTTTCTGTCCCATTTTCAGTTTAAGTTAAGGTTTATTTTGAAAAATTACCTATTTCACTTAAACTTTGGCTTTGATACCAACTTGTAAGGCCCCGTTCCCGGGAAACCTCACAGTTGGCAATTCATAGCATAAAATCAGTTTAATAACAAAACATTGCAGCGGAAAATAATTAAACATTCATTTAAAACTTAAAAACCCCATTGTACTCATACATCTGTCCTTTAAATGTAAACAAAACATATTCCTTATTCATTAATTACAATAAAGACTTCATTAACAGGAATGCAATCCATATCTCCCCAAGTAGCTTCGTGGTGCCATCCTCAGCATCAGCGCTTACCTGTCCACTATTATGCATAAAAAGTCAGCTACGCTGAGTGAGTTCTAGTTTTATATAAATAAGAAAATATAATCTTTTATCCTTCATATAATGAACACGCATACATCATACTACAAACATTACTTTCATCACATTAGGCACGTTCATTATCTTTCATTCTTTCATTATGTTTCACTTCATCATAGGCGAGATTGCATAAAGCAAGAGCTCCATGTTGATCGACAATGAATGTCGATCCCTGTCGGTACACATTTTTCATGGTAGCTACCCCCGACAGTTGATCGATCCCTGTCGGTACACATCTTCATGGTAGCTACCCCCGACAGTTGATCCACACTGCCAGGCACATAGCCCGCTCATGAATACGGATCCATCTTCATACGTAAGACTCACACAAGTGAAGTCCATCATAGTGCTTGCAAGACTTTTCATCATCAAACGGGCCCGGGGGTAACATTCGTTAAGTTCCACTTCTCATTAGTATTATCTTTCACTTAATATATATATAATACTTAGCTTATTAAGTACACAACATACCAAGTACTAGTCATCATAACACGTAACCGACCCTCCGCGGGATAGCGGGGGTTCGGGGGCGGCAGCCCCTGATAGCAGGGTCCTAGGGGCAGCAGCCCCTAGTGGGGTCCAAGGGGCAACACCCCTGGCTGGGGCTGGGCTGCCAGGTCAGCGCGCTCGAAAATTATTTTGAGCTATTTAAATGTCACATTTTACTTTAGAAAAATATATTTTCTTGTTAAAACACCTTGAAATCCTTACCTTGAAAAGCTTATGTTTACTATGCATAATAGCCCCCAAAAACATGGAAAAACATTTAAATAAGGGGGTCTAGAACTCACCTGAACTTAGCAAATAGCTTCAGTCCCAGGTTACTTAAGCTATAGTCCAAATACTCTAGCTGCACGAAGGTTAATACACAAAAACGTCATTTTCCTCATAATTTCGCTCACAGTTTCGCTGGCAGTTTCGCTACCAGTATCGCTGGCAGTTTCGCTGCCAATTTCGCTGGGCAGCACTTCTGCCAGTTTCGCTAGACAGATTCGCTGTCTTGAGCGCCCAACTTTCTTTGGAAATTCCTAGTTTCGCAATGTCTAAGGGTCAACCTGGGCACTGGCGAACTTATCAGCGAAACTGTAGTTTCGCCCCAGCGAAACTGTAGTTTCACTGGAACTTCTCTTAGTTTCGCAGCATAGTTTCGCTGGATGAGTGCACAGTTTCGCTGGATCGGGGCACAGTTTCGCTGGATGCATATCAATGACGAACCAACCCGTTTTTAACCCAAAATCTTAGCTTTTTACGTCCAAATCCTAGGTTTACCTTCCATGAAACCATTTCTAATCTTTTTACACGTTTTCACACGTAAAAATCCGACCTTTATGTGTTTCTTTGAGACTTTTAAAACCCCAAAACCCTGGAATCCGGGTTTGATCTACAGAAGGCATTATAGGTCGATTCTTACCTGGATTTGTTGCTCCTTTCTTGAGATTTGTTGCACAAACACCCAGATCTTCAATCCCTTGACCTTAGAGGCTCCAAATCTTGAGTTTCTATCACTTTCTCTCTCTACTTTCTCTCTCTACGGATTTTTGGAGTTAGGGTTGAAATGAAGAAGATGGTGGCTGCTTTGGGTGGGTTAAGGGCTGATTATGGGCCTCAATCCACTTAGGCTCTTGTCCATTAGCCTAATTAGCCCACAATCCATTTTTCTTACTTTTTTAAATACCCACAAATTAAGCCCATTATTCACGGTGACTCGTTTTGACTTTTTGGGGTGTTACATCCGAGAAGACTATAAAATGGATAAGCTGGCAAGGTTGTACATCAAAGAGGTCGTGACACGGCACGGGGTGCCGGTGTCAATCATATCCGACCGCGACAGTCGATTTACTTCACGATTTTGGCAGACGTTACAGAAAGCGATGGGCACTCGATTAGCTATGTGTACCGCCTATCACCCACAAACAGATGTCCAAAGTGAACGAACAATACAAACATTGGAAGACATGCTTAGAGCTTATGTAATCGATTTTGGTGGTAGCTGGGACACTCATCTACCATTAATTAAGTTTTCTTACAACAACAGCTACCATACAAGCATTGGATGCGCTCCGTTTGAAGCATTGAACGAGAGGAAATGTAGATCCCCAGTTTGTTGGGCTGAAGTTGGTGAGAGCCAGCTTATGGGCCCAGAGATCATTCAAGAGACAACTGACAAGATTTTCCAAATCAAAGACAGACTTAAAGCTGCTAAAATCGCCAAAAGAGTTATGCCGACAATCGTCGGAAGGCTCTGGAATTCAATGTTGGAGATCACGTTTTACTCAACGTCTCTCCCTGGAAAGGGATTGTACGATTTGGAAAGAAAGGGAAGTTAGCCCCTCGATACGTAGGACCCTTCGAGATTACAGAAAGAATCGGTCCGGTGGCTTACCGATTGAGGTTGCCACAAGAACTCAGCGGTGTACATGATACTTTTCACGTGTCGAACCTCAAGAAGTGTTTGGCCAACGAGTCCTTACACGTACCAATTGAGGAAATCAAGATCGACGAAAAGCTTCATTTCATCGAGGAACCTATCGGGATCATGGACAGAAAGGTCAAACGCCTGAGACGCAGCAAGATACCGGTCGTTCGCATAAGATGGAACTCTAAACGAGGACCAGAATTCACTTGGGAATGGGAAGATCAGATGAAGCTCAAATATCCACATCTATTCGAGGATGACACTCTTGGACTTAGCACCAGTTGAATTTCAGGACGAAAATCTCTCAACTGGGGGATACTGTGACATCCGTCACCACAAGGTCCGTCATTTAACGTGAGTTTCATTAACTATTCTTAGAGCATTCATTCCTCACCTTCATAGACTATTTATGAGGACATCATACTTTTTTGGTTTTCTTTTACAGTCGTGATACCATTATTTGCAACCTTATCGCCCAAAACGCTTACGGGTATCACCACCGACATCACTAACTATATTATGTTATATAATATAAACATCATTAATAATAACATATTTAAGATACAAACAACATTAAATACTTCCCTATAATTAATATAACGCGCGTGTTTACGTCGTTATCAACCGAAACAAGTTTGGGGACTCGGGGGCTAAGTGTAGGGACTAAACTTGACAAATTACTAAACTAGGCTGGGTATAAATACCCCACACCAGCCTTTAGCCTTCACATTCTCTTCTTCTTCTTCCTGATCTTCTCCTTCATCTCTCTTCTTCATCCTTGCACCTAGAACCGCCCCTTTTTCTTCGTGTTTTCACTACTACCACAGCTTAGACATCACGTTTCAAGCAGGTAGACGACCTCGGTTGTCCATTTTTGCTTATTTTACAGCTGCAATTTTTAGGGTTTCGGGTGCTCGGGATTCAACACGAGCACAAGAGGTCGTGGGGGTGCTTGTGTAGCCTTTTTGAGTATGCTTCTTACTTAGAGATGTTAGATGAGTGTTTCTGGAGGTTCTTGATGTGTGAAACTTGTGCCCGGAGCAGCTGGACGCAGCTCTGCACTTCAGCAGTCGCGAACTTACTGTTCAGGCGACTAGGTCTTTCAGGCGACTGAGCCGTGCGACTGAGTGAGTCATGCGACTGAGTCCATGCATCTGAGTCTATCGTGCGACTGAGTGGTGCGATTGGGGTGAGTCGTACGACTGAGTCCACGCGTATGGGTGTGTCGTGCGATTGAATTCATGCGATTGAGAGTGTGTGCGATTGAGTCAATGCGGATGATTGTGTGCGACTATGTGTATCGCACGACTGAAGATCCAGTGGTACGAATGAAGGTTCAGTCGTACGAACGTAGCCGATTCGTGCAACTGAGGGTTGAATCGTGCGAATTGAAGGTTGAGTCGTGCGATTAGGGTGCTGTGTGGTACGACTGAATGCTAAGTCGCACGAATGGGAGTTCAATCCTGCGAATGAAGCTGATTCGCACGACTGAGAGTTGATTTGTGCAAACGGAGTGTCCAGTCGTGCGTCTAGTCCTTGCGTGCAATTGGAGTCATCATGTGTGAATCCTTCCTATGTGCAGTGTGTGTTGTCGTGTGATGTTAAGGTGACATCGACCCGGTTGCCATGGTTGATGACGATCTGTAAGACTAACACTATCAAACTTATCAATGTTATATCAAATCCAACCAACTTAACATTTTACAATTTGTAACAAACGAATTATAACACAGACGCTTACCTAGTATTTTTCTGACAATGGTAACACTTTTACACAAATGTTATCAACAATGGCAACGTTACTAGTATCTAGATCTACATAAGATCTATTGCGTGTGTTTGTGTGCAAGTGTTACCCACGACCGAACCGAGACAGCCCGAACTAATCGTATGTCATCATATTCTTTATGCACATATTAATGCTTGTCCGTAACTATCAATATGTATTTGACCGTTCATAGCGTTCTACTGTTGGGAATATTCATCATACGTGCTTATCATCTATTCTGTGAGATTCATGGACCCTTTTGACGCTTATATAACTTTAAAACATTTCCAAATTTGGGGGAAAGATTCGATAGATGGGTAAGATAAGGTAAGGCCGCATAAGATAATATTATTTAATATACAATTCTACGGAAGAACAAATTTAACAATATACTCGCTTACTTAACACATTTTCAAGCACCTTCTTTAGTGGAAGTCTGCTGCAACATTTATGGTTAACTTATCTTGCTTATCTTGTTGAATGATGCTATTATGACTCTTGACTCTATGCTATGTTGCTACCTTGTATTTTACTTGGTGGCTTTGCATTACTATGCGCTATTACTTGATACTATGTGTTGTATGATGTTACTTGTGAATACTATTGACCTTGGATGCTCTCGGCGATGTGGTTCTTCTTTGTGGGTCTACTTTGCGGTTCTTCTTTACCGAGCATCCATTACAACCATTAATCCCGGTAATGGGACCTAAGGATTGGTTTGGTTGTAATCTATACGTATGCGCTTTGTGGATCTTGCTACGTCATGTGAAACTTGTCTTTCAATACAACCATTAGTTCCGGTAATGGGACCTAAGGTCTGGTTTGGTTGTAACCTATACGTATGCGCTTTGTGGATCTTGCTACGTCATGTTAACTTATTATGCTATGGAAAATCTTTCAATACAACCATTAGTCCCGATAATAGGACCTAAGGATTGGTTTGGTTGTAATCTATACGTATGCGCTTTGTGGATCTTGCTACGTCATATTAAACTACTTACGTTTTAGGAATGCTCACTTTACAGCCATCAATTCTCATGTGGAACCGATGTTTAGGTTTGGTTGTAGCTATCCATATCTGGTAAAACAGCTTACACATAAGTGTAGTTGCGGTAACTCTTATTAAACTTACAAGTTGTTTTCATCTTAACATCTTTTATTACTTAAAACCTGCGAAGCTCACCAACAATTATGTTGACCGTTTTGAGCATATCTTTTCAGGTGATCAAGGTAATTGAAGATTCTAGGAGTACTGCCTTTTAGTGGAGACCCTAGGAAGCATTTTTGAGACTGAACATACATGATAAACAACTTTTGTATATTGTTGCAGTCCACTAAACAATTAACATTCTTTTGAACACTTGTTCCCGGATTGTGGGAAACTAAACAATGTTATTCTATATGGTTATGTTATCCTTACATGCTATGCTTATGGCTATGTTGTCGTGAATATTGACTAAACGCGACACAAGTCTTTGTTTGTGTTCGGGTGTCGTCATGACACGCTTGTCATCATATTTATATTGCTTCTCTATTGTATACCATGTGTTATGACGATCCCGTCTAGCTCGCATCCCCGTGTTTCCGCTATCAGCGGGGTGTCATTAGAGCTTTTGGGTGTCGTGTATCTGTATTTAAAGAACAATTAGGAAAATTTTTTGGCCTATGATGGTCTTTGTTGGATATTCATCCACATCTAAATCATATAGGATTTACTCCAGAACATAACATTGTTGAAACACTAAAGAACAATTAGGAAAATTTTTTGAAAAGCCTATGATGGTTTCTTTGTTGGATATTCATCCACATCTAAATCATATAGGATTTACATTCCAGAACATAACATTGTTGAAGAAACCCCTAATGTTTATTTTGATGAATCCATATTTACCACAACTGTAAAAGGATCATCTTGGTTATTTGATATAGATGCATTAACATAGTCATTTAACACTAGATATTTAATCAATGCAGGTTCTGCTGATACATGCTATCCATTTGTTCCTCCAAGTTTGAATGAAGTGTCACTATCAGATGATCCTCCAAGACCACCAGCTCCAAATATTCTACAGCAAGAATCAAATACTCTGACAAGTCAGCAGAATGAAGATACATCCGGAGATGCAAATCCTTCATCCGCAGTACAAGAACATGCATCCGCAGATGATTATCCTTCATATGAAGACATGAATAACTCTTCAGCAGATGCTCCTACCTGTGGAGAGGGTATTTTGCATCCACAAAACTTGTCAGTAGATCAACAAAATCAATCCGTAGATGTTGCTGTAGCTCCTACGGATAAACAAAACGCTTCCGTAGAAGTTCCTGCGGAAGAATACCATGATGCAGCTGAAGTTCAAGCTGATCCTGTTGAACCTGAAGAACACTTTGACTACTTCATAGACACATCATCACAGCTGAATCCCTCTACTTCAATGAATTTCACGAATTTAGAATCAACCATCCCAGTTGATACTATTTCAACAACCAGAATTCATAAGTCTCATCCATCAGATAATATCATAGGAGATCTGAATGCAAGAACTACAAGAAGCAAAGGAGGAGTGGCAAACATTTGCTTGTTCACTTGCTTCTTATCTCAAGTTGTTCCTTCAAACATAACAGCTGCTCTAAAGGATAATAGCTGGATTGAAGCTATGTAAGAAGAACTATAACAATTCAGAAAACAAAAAGTCTGGAACCTTGTAGATTTGCCTGAAGGTCAGCATCCAATAGGAACAAGGTGGCTCTTCAAAAACAAGCTGGATGACAGAGGTATAATTGTGAGAAACAAAGCTAGACTGATTGCTTAAGGATATACTCAAGAAGAAGGAATAGACTATGATGAAGTCTTTGCTCCTGTTGCAAGAATTGAAGCAATCAGGGTATTTCTAGACTATTGTAAGGCCCCGTTCCTGGACACCTCACAGCTGGTCAATCTTCGCTCTTAAAACATATAATTTCATTAACTTTAATAAACATTACAGCGGAATCAGTGGAATAACTTTTTCATTTCAATATATATGTTTTTGCAAAATAATACATCGTTCATTACAAAAGATCGCTCAATCGTATTACAACGCAAAAACATTAAACAAAAGAATGCCATCCAAAAAAAGTTGAGTAGCCGTCCTGTGCCATCCTCAGCAACGTTACCTGCCAACTGGAAACACATAAAAAGTCAGTGTTGCCATACTTTTCTCTCGTTAAAACCGTTCTTTACATACATGCAATCAGGCATCATACGTACACAGAGATAATATCATTATTATCTTCATCATTCGTTCGTTAACTTTCGTTCATTTAATGTACATCGTTGACATTCACATTCGTTACTTTCGTTCACATTCATTCATAAATTCTTACTTTCATTCGTACATTCCTTACTTTCATTCGTACATTCATTACGTTCATTCGTACGTTCATTGTAACATCTTGAATTTTTAGTTAATTAAAAGTTAGCTTCGTTAATTTCCTATAAGGACCTTTTATGTCATTTGTGAAACTTTGGGGGCTTATTATGCTTGTTTAGTTTAAAAAGTTAATAAGATAATGTATTTAAATAATAATAGTAATAATAGTAATAATACTAATAATAATAATAATAATAATAATAATAATAATAATAATAATAATAATAATAATAATAATAGCAATAATGAAAATAACACAATTAATAGTACTAATAATAAATAATTTATAAAACTATTTAAACCTAAGAAGGTTTAAAACTTAAAGTAATTAAATTCAGGGACAATTATGTAATTTCTGAAACTTGAATTAAATGTTTCTAGCATAAAATAGCAGAAATGAATACATCAGGGGCCAAATATGTAAATAACCCAAACCGCCCCCCTTTTCCTTCTCGTCGGCCACTGCCTCCAACCACCGCCTCCGGCGGTCACCAAGCGGCCAAAAGGGTAGATTAAAACGCAATTAAATCGATTTTTAACCATAACGCATCAGTTTCGAATCAAGTACCCAACTTAATTTGGGAATAAACACTAGTTAAACAGCTCTAACTCGAAACCGAAACTTGTAATCAAGGAGTGAATTCGTTCGACCAGAAACTGATCAAATTGCATCCATTTAATCAAGGGAAAAGATTCTAATCAACTCTTTTGAACTACATGTAACCTCAATTTCAATTAAAACACACACGCAACTCAACTTCGATCATCGTCCCTACTCGGACCTGTAACTTACTCGAACTCCAACTTAGGCACGTTCTAATCCCAAATTGACAGAGGGCTTTCGATTATCATCATCATTAGGAGCTTCTGGTGGAACGAATTTGTGTTTAATTGTCTATATCTCATGAAATCAAGATACCATAGCCGCGACCTAACTTGAACTCAAACCCATCGATTACATCATTTCACCAGGTAATTAAGACCTCTATAAACTCGTTTTTACTTGGGGATTGAAAGCCCCAAGATCAATTTCATTAACAATGTCGATTTGGTGCTCAATTTGGAATGGATCAAAAACTAGGGTTCATATGAATTGGGATTGTTTGTTGTTGAGTTTAAAAGCTTTAAAAATCGGGTATAACCACGACCAAGGCCCTTGTTCACCGGTTACATACATGCATTTCATACCTGAGGTCCCGGGTTCGAACCCGGGCACCCACAAGTATTTTTTTAGCCTTTTTTAGCCTTTAAAAATATTTAAAAACATCTCTAAAAATTATAAAAATCAGTTTACAAACTTTGTTTAATCTAAAAGTTATCTAACTATTTTCTGAAAATTTATTCTTTAAAAAAAAACCTCATTTATTTTATTTTTAAAGTATTATTTGCAAATAATATAAATAGTTATTTTAATTAAAATGGACTTTAAATAATAATTTAAATAATTAAATTATTAATGGATATTATATTATCAATTATGGATTAAGCATGATAATTGTAGGAATTATAGATATATTGATAATTTAACAAATCAATTTCAAGAGTTATTCTGGGTTATTTCTTATAAATGTACTTTAACTAATATTTTAGATTAATAAATTATTAATCGGTCAATACGATATTGTAATCAATGTTAAATAATGTTTATTTCAAAAGAGTACAAAGATTTATTTACATTGCACATTTAAACCTTATCAATTATTATGCCTAATTACTTTTATATATTAAAATACTTAAATATTATAATTCTTTTCATTTAATCAAAATATAAATGATTCCATCATATAAAGTTAATTACTTGTCAAAACCCCCACAATCCTATAGAAACCCTAGTTCTTGTTAGAATGTTAACCTTATCATTAAAACTTTAATCTTGGAACGACGTTTATTATTCTTATTAGTCTTCATTACATACTTTTTTGACAAGTGAGTTTCCTTGCCCCTGTTTACATTTTCACACTATTTTGGGGTGAACATGATACTCATACATCATACACTTATAAACGTTTGAGACTTGTAAAGCACTTGCAATTCATCTTTATATTTTGTCATGGTTATTCGTATGTTGTAAGTGATTATATGAGATACATAGTTTGTTTACAATCATTAACTATTGCTAGCCTAGTGACGTCTTAGATCTTTGGGCCTGACAAGCCTATTTGGTGCTAAAGCCGAGGTATTGCCGGCTCCTGATGACGTATGATTGTTCATCATGGGAACCAAATACACTTAGCCAATCTTATATACTTGTAATCAAGTAGAGGTTTGGTTGTAAAGATATGTGTTCTATAACCTTACTAACTTATAACCTATGATATGAATTGCTACTTGTAACCTTATCATATTATGTATGAAAACCTTGGAAACTCACCAACTATTTTTAGTTGATCTTTTATTTTTATCATGTTTCAGCTAATCCTCAAGTTTGAAGTCATCATTTGAAGTTTGCATAAAACTAGGATTTGGACCTAGATTAAAGAATGAAAAGCTTTGGATTACTTTTGTTTTATGTTTTGACTTATTTCTTGTTGAAACTTATGGTTGTAATTGCATTTGAAACTTATAATAATAATATTTACATTTAAGGTTAGCGTTATGTGGCTGTGAACAATCCTAACCCTCATATCTCGACTATTCCGCCGTCAAGGTTGGGGTGTGACAGATTTGTATCAGAGCCCATAACTATAGGGATTTAGGTTATTAGAAATGGTGACCTAGACTATAGATTATGCATGAACCTTATAGGATAATATTTATATTCTTGTAGATACATATATGTTTTGCATGCTACATAATGCTATGTCTTCTTACGTGCAACTTGATGCCATAGCATAGGATTGCTTTTATGTATGCTTAAACTTTGTTACCTGGCTCCCCTAAACTTATCTTTGACTCTTTGACTCTCCCCTACCAATGAAACTTCCTAAACTTATTCTCGATGAAGTGTGGAATCTATACTATTTATCGGGGGTTTAATTCCTTAGACTCTATGTCTAATCTATGAAAATCTCATCAAGATTTTGATTTCATGAACCTAAGAAATTTGTGTGACACATAGACACCTGTATTCTGGATTTCCTGGCAAAAAGCCTTCGGCCTAAGGCAAGCATATCGTATAAATCTAATTGTGAGACCAGTTATGCTTACCTGTGGATTTCTGGGATGAGTGATAAACTATGGTCAACATACATAAGTTTCTAAGGCAGGTGGGTCAACTCACCTTGACGTGTCAACGTTTCCAAATGGTAATGCTTTACCAAATGGAACCATCCTATTTGTATTTTAAATATCAAAAATCCTTGATCCTTGAACTGGTTTATCATCCAAAACTCTAATATCTTCTCATTCCCATTTTATAGAATGTTCTCGTTAATATTCAACTCGTTAGGCTCCTCAAATCCTACGATTAAACATCGTTATACGTTGTGCGCCTTATGTAACTATCTTTATACCTTGACCAACGTGAACATGGATCTTAATATATCCAAAGATATTGCTCATCTAAACTGAATGGTTTTTTTTTTAAACTTTAAATTGCTACTTAGGGTTTTCAAATGTCCTTAAAGTGTGTCCCATAACTGCAATCATGCAATGCCGAAAGGTGGAATACCTGCATCTCGGGATACCTTGTCTAGGCAAGGTATGCACACAAATCTAATTCGACCATTGGATCTGTTTATCTGACCTGGAATTCATGAGATGGGTGTTCGCTTATAGGTACGCGTGTCTTCCGTAAAGTTGTGGTTGACGTAACACTTTGAGAAGTCAACGCATTTCCCTTTTATTTGGAACCGAACGTTTACATCTCATTGTTGTGTTGAATCATTTCCGTCATTGATCTTGTTTTCCTGACTTAAACCATTCAAGATTTGAGTACCTATCACGATTAACTCTGTTATCCCGAACTTTAACTTTAATCCTAGCAAGCATGATTTTCTGTTCTTGTTACATCGATGTAATTTGAAGTTTCTGAATTTCTAGCGATATCTCTTCGTTTGCTAAGTCGAGCTCTGTAAAATCTTTTAACCGTTTCTCAGCGTAGGTAATGCAAAAGTCTGCAAGTCAATCTATGACTAAGGACACTCATATCCCCTAAATGAATCTATCTCATCAAAACAGGGGCGACTCCCTTACTTTGGTGATGACTTTCTATTTGCTATTATTTTTTTTATAAAATTTCATCATCAAGACAGAAGTGAACCTCTTACCTTGATGATCATTCTCCTTCTTTTTGTTTTTATGAATTCGTATTTTACTAATGGAATTTATCTCCTTAAAATAGGAGTAAAATTTTGTATCTTGATAATGTATTTCAATTTTTATTGTGTGTTTTATGAAATCCCATCCTCTGAATCGGGGTGACTTCCTTGTTTTAAGGAGGGATTTTCAATCATTTTCCTTTGAAACTCGTATTTCACGAATGAAATGACCTCATCGAAATAGGATTGAATCCCGTACTTTGGTGACAAAGGTCAACTGTTTTCTTATTCTTATGAAATTCAATCATCAAGATAGGTGTGAAATCCATACCCTGATGATAATTTCACCCGTTTAAAAATTTTATGGATGATATTTTCCTCAAATGAAATGACCTCATCAAAGTAGGAGTGAATGTTGTACTTTGATGAAGCTTTTCATTTTGCTATATTTTGTTTCTATAAAACTTCACAGTTAAGATAGGAGTGATTATCCTTACCTTAATAGTAAGTTACCTCATTTTATTCTTGTGGATCCTCAACAATGAGTTAGGATCAAGCTCTCGTTTGGTAGTTAAGAGTCATACTTTGGGAAGTACACCACAAAGTTTGGAGTGATAACCACATCTTGGTGACTATTCCCATTCCTTGATCTCAAACTTGCCAAGGTTTTAAGGCTTTAATTGACAAGAAACATGTAATAACTTGAAGGGTGAACACCGTTATCTGACTTATCGATGTTAGTGTTCCAACCGTCAAGCTAAAGCATGATTCTTGAACTCAAAGGAAGTCTTTGTCATTTTAGGTTAATCTTAGTTCCAAGACTGGAACATTTAAATCAATTTCTCTTCTCACGCTGTTATGTTTCAATTTGTCGCTTGATCCAGCTTTATGGAACTTTGTATTTCTCACTTATCGATTTTCTTTCGGGTTATCATCAAAACTTAATTGCACGATGATAACACTCTTAAAACAAACCTTCGCACAAGATTAAGCCATTAAAAATCTATGTCATGCATTTCTGGTTATACCAATGTACGGTTATGTTCATGGGCTTGATGAACCTTGTGTGCAAGCCGTACTTGGAAAACTATTGGTGATTGTCTTTATCGTCGATATTCTGAATTATTTAAATTTTGATCCGATCATAAATGACGTCTTTGTTTCACTCTTTACCCACAATTAAGAAATGCAATTCCCATTATTTTGGAACTCAAAATCTCAACCTATTGTATCATTCTTAATCTAACGGTTTGACCAAATAAACAATACATATTCACAAGATATGCATTAACCTTGTGTCGTTTTTATATAGCGACACTTGGGATTCTTAAATTCCATCGGTCAACCTTTCCTACAATTACGAGACTTTTCAATGGCTTCAATACGTCACCTTCTTACATAATTTCATTCTAGTTGAGAAAGTGACTTATAATATACCTCAGGAACGCATCATCGTTTTTCCAACGTGTCATGTGTCAAACATGTTTGTCAATGATAACTTTCGCATTCCACTGGAGGAGTTCAATTTGGTTGCATCGTGTAAAATTCTATAATTCGCAAAGGAAGCATCTCACCGGTAATCAAACGCCAACCGTAGCCTGTTAGTACACCTATCTTTTCATCATAAGTCTCCTGTTTGCTTAAGTTTCATTCTTAATTTCGGGACGAAATTCTTATAAGTTGGGGAGACTGTAACATCTTGAATTTTTGATTAATTAAAAGTTTGCTTCGTTAATTTCCTATAAGGACCTTTCATGTTATTTGTGAAACTTTGGGGGCTTATTATGCTTGTTTAGTTTAAAAAGTTAATAAGATAATGTATTTAAATAATAATAGTAATAATAATAATAATAATAATAATATATAATAATAATAATAAAAATAATGAAAATAACACAATTAATAGTACTAATAATAAATAATTTATAAAACTATTTAAACCTAAGATGGTTTAAAACTTAAAGTAATTAAATTCAGGGGCAATTATGTAATTTCTGAAACTTGAATTAAATGTTTCTAGCATAAAATAATAGAAATGAATACATCAAGGGCCAAATGTGTAAATAACCCAAACCGCCCCCCTTTTCCTTCTCGTCGGCCACTGCCTCCGACCACCACCTCCGGCGGCCACCAAGCGGCCAAAAGGGTCGATTAAAACGCAATTAAATCGATTTTTAACCATAACGCATCAGTTTCGAATCAAGTACCCAACTTAATTTGGGAATTAAACACTAGTTAAACAGCTCTAACTCGAAACCGAAACTTGTAATCAAGGAGTGGATTCGTTCGACCAGAAACTGATCAAATTGCATCCATTTAATCAAGGGAAAATGATTCTAATCAACTCTGTAACTTTCGAGGCACTATTATCGTAAGCTTCTGGAACAATTCTATAATTCAAGATAATACACCACTCGAACTCAAACCCGTCACATCATTTCAAGACTCGTTCATATGAATTGGGGATTTGAATGGATTAGGGTTGAATTGAGTTTTTAAAAAGTTTAAAAACTGGGTATAACCACGGCCAAGGCCCTGGTCACCGGTTACATACACGCATTTCATACCTGAGGTCCCGGGTTCGAACCCGGGCACCCACAAGTATTTTTTTAGCCTTTTTAGCCTTTAAAAATATTTAAAAAAATCTCTAAAAATTATAAAAATCAGTTTTACAAACTTTGTTTATTCTAAAAGTTATCTAACTATTTTCTAAAAATTTATTCTTTAAAAAAACTTGTTTATTTTATTTTTAAAGTATTATTTACAAATAATATAAATAGTTATTTTTATAAAATGGACTTTAAATAATAATTTAAATCATTAAATTATTAGTGGATATTATATTATCAATTATGGTTAAGCATGATAATTGTAGGAATTATAGATTTATTGATAATTTCACAAATCAATTTCAAGAGTTATTCTGGGTTATTTCTTATAAATGTACTTTAACTAATATTTTAGTTTAATAAATTATTAATCGGTCAATACGATATTGTAATCAATGTTAAATAATGTTTATTTCAAAAGAGTACAAAGATTTATTTACATTGCGCATTTAAACCTTATCAATTATTATGCCTAATTACTTTTATATATTAAAAACACTTAAATATTATAATTCTTTTCATTTAATCAAAATATAAATGATTCCATCTTATAAAGTTAATTACTTGTCAAAAACCCCACAATCCTATAGAAACCCTAGTTCTTGTTAGAACGTTAACCTTATCATTAAAACTTTAACCTTGTGAATGTATATATATATATATATATATTTAGGGCCTTGTGATGGTTTATCTTGGAATGACGTTTATTATTCTTATTAGTCTTCATTACATACTTATTTGACAAGTGAGTTTCCTTGCCCCTTTTTACATTTTCAAACTATTTTGGGGTGAACATGATACTTATACATCATACACTTATAAACGTTTGAGATTTGTAAAGCACGTGCAATTCATCTTTACATTTTGTCATGGTTATTCATATGTTGTAAGTGATTATATGAGATACATAGTTTGTTTACAATCATTAACTATTGCTAGCCTGGTGACGTCTTAGATCTTTGGGCCTGACAAGCCTATTTGGTGCTAAAGCCGAGGTATTGCCGGCTCCTGATGACGTATGCGTGTTCATCATAGGAACCAAATACACTTAGCCAATCTTATATATTTGTAATCAAGTCGAGGTTTGGTTGTAAAGATATGTGTTCTATAACCTTACTAACTTATAACCTATGACATGAATTGCTACTTGTAACCTTATCATATTATGTATAAAAACCTTGGAAACTCACCAACTATTTTTAGTTGACCTTTTATTTTTATCATGTTTCAGGTAATCCTCAAGTTTTAAGTCATCATTTGAAGTTTGCATAAAACTAGGATTTGGACCTAGATTAAAGAATGAAAAGCTTTGGATTACTTTTGTTTTATGTTTTGACTTATTTCATGTTGAAACTTATGGTTGTAATTGCATTTGAAACATATAATAATAATATTTACATTTAAGGTTAGCGTTATGTGGCTGTGAACAATCCTAACCCTCATATCTCGACGATTCCGCCGTCAAGGTGGGGGTGTGACAGATTGGTATCAGAGCCCATAACTATAGGGATTTAGGTTATTAGAAATGGTGACCTAGACTATAGATTATGCATGAACCTTATAGGATAATATTTATATTCTTGTAGATACATATATGTTTTGCATGCTACATAATGCTATGCCTTCTTACGTGCAACTTGATTCCCTAGCATAGGATTGCCTTTATGTATGCTTAAACTTTGTTACCTGACTCCCCTAAACTTATCTTTGACTCTTTGACTCTCCCCGACCAATGAAACTTCCTAAACTTATTCTCGATGACGTGTGGAATCTACACTATTTATCGTGGGTTTAATTCCTTAGACTCTATGTCTAATCTATGAAAATCTCATCAAGGTTTTGATTTCATGAACCTAAGAAATTTGTGTGACACATAGACACCTGTATTCTGGATTTCCAGGCAAAAAGCCTTCGGGCAAAGGCAAGCATATCGTATAAATCTCATTGTGAGACCAGTTATGCTTACCTGTGGATTTTTGGGATGAGTGATAAACTATGGCCAACATACACAAGTTTCTAAGGCAAGTGGGTCAACTCACCTTGACGTGTCAACGTTTTCAAATGGCAATGCGTTACCAAATGGAACCATCTTATTTGTATTTTAAATATCAAAAATCCTTGATTCCTTAAACTGGTTTATCATCCAAAACTCTAATATCTTCTCATTGCCATTTTATAGAATGTTCTCGTTAATATTCAACTCGTTATGCTCCTCAATTCCTACGATTGAACATCGTTATACGTTGTGCGCCTTATGTAACTATCTTTATACCTTGACCAACGTGAACATAGATCTTAATATATCCAAAGATATTGGTCGTCTAAACTGAATGGTTTTTTTTCAAACTTTAAATTGCTACTTAGGGTTTTCAAATGTCCTTAAAGTATGTCCCATAACTGCAATCATGCAATGCTGAAAGGTGGAATACCTGCATCTCGGGATACCTTGTCTAGGCAAGGTATACACATAAATCTGATTCAACCATTGGATCCATTTATCTGACCTGGAATTCATGAGATGGGTGTTCGCTTATAGGTACGCGTGTCTTCCGTAAAGTTGTGGTTGACGTAACACTTTGAGAAGTCAACGCATTTCCCTTTTATTTGGAACCGAACGTTTACATCTCATTGTTGTGTTGAATCATTTCCGTCATTGATATTGTTTTCCTGACTTAAACCATTCAAGATTTGAGTACCTATCACGATTAACTCTATTATCCTGAACTTTAACTTTAATCCTCACAAGCATGATTTTTTGTTCTTGTTACATCGATGTAATTTGAAGTTTCTGAATTTCTAGCCGATATCTCTTCGTTTGCTAAGTCGAGCTCTGTAAAATATTTTAACCATTTCTCACCGTAGGCAATGCAAAACTCTACAAGTCAATCTATGACTAAGGACACTCATATCCCCTAAATAAATCTATCTCTCAAAACAGGGGTGACTCCCTTAGTTTGGTGATGACTTTCTATTCGCTATTATTTTTTATATGAAATTTCATCATCAAGACAGAAGTGAACCTCTTACCTTGATGATCATTCTCCTTCTTTTTGTTTTTATGAATTCGTATTTTACTAATGGAATTTATCTCCTTAAATTAGGAGTAAAATTTTGTATCTTGATAATGTTTTTCAATTTTTCTATTGTGTGTTTTATGAAATCCCATCCTCTGAATCGGGGTGATTTCCTTGTTTTAAGGACGGATTTTCAATCATTTTCCTTTGGAACTCGTATTTCACGAATTAAATAACCTCATCGAAATAGGATTGAATCCCGTACTTTAGTGACAAAGGTCAATTGTTTTCTTATTATTATGAAATTCAATCATCAAGATAGGAGTGAAATCCATACCTTGATGATAATTTCACCCGTTTAAAAATTTTATGGATGATATTTTCTTCAAATGAAGTGACCTCATCAAAGTACGAGTGAATGTTGTACTTTGATGAAGCTTTTCATTTTGCTATATTTTGTTTCTATAAAACTTCACCGTTAAGATAGGAGTGATTATCCTTACCTTAATAGTAAGTTACCTCATTTTATTCTTGTGGGGTCCTCAACAATGAGTTAGGATCAAGCTCTCGTTTGGTAGTTAAGAGTCATACTTTGGGAAGTACACCACCAAGCTTGGAGTGATAACCACATCTTGGTGACTATTCCTATTCCTTGATCTCAAACTTGCCAAGGTTTTAAGACTTTAATTGACAAGAAACATGTAATAACTTGAAGAGTGAACACCGTTATCTGACTTATCGATGTTAGTGTTCCAACCGTCAAGCTAAAGCATGATTCTGAACTCAAAGGAAGTCTTTGTCATTTTAGGTTAATCTTAGTTCCAAGACTGGAACATTTAAGTCAATTTCTCTTCTCACGCTGTTATGTTTCAATTTGTCGCTTGATCTAGCTTTATGGAACCTTGTATTTCTCACTTATCGATTTTCTTTCAGGTTATCATCAAAACTTAATTGCACGATGATAACACTCTTAAAACAAACCTTCGCACAAGATTAAGCCATTAAAAATCTATGTCATGCTTTTCTGGTTTTACCAATGTACGGTTATGTTCATGGGTTTGACGAACCTCATGTGCAAGCCGTACTTGGAAAACTATTAGTGATTGTCTTTATCGTCGATATTCTGAATTATTTAAATTTTGATCCGATCATAAACGAGGTCTTTGTTTCACTCTTTACCCACAATTAAGAAATGCAATTCCCATTATTTTGGAGCTCAAAATCTCAACCTATTGTATCATTCTTAATCTGACGGTTTGACCAAATGAACAATACGTATTCACAAGATATGCATTAAGCTTGTGTCGTTTTTATATATTGACACTTGGGATTCTTAAATTCCGTCGGTCAACCTTTCATACAATTACGAGACTTTTCTACGTCACCTTCTTACATAATTTCATTCTAGTTGAGAAAGTGACTTATAATATACCTCAGGAACTCATCATCGTTTTTCCAACGTTTCATGTGTCAAACCTGTTTGTCAATGATAACTTTCGCATTCCACTGGAGGAGTTCAATTTGGTTGCATCGTGTAAAATTCTATAATTCGCAAGGAAGCATCTCACCCGTAATCAAACGCCAACCACAGCCTGTTAGTACACCTATCTTTTCATCATAAGTCTCCTGTTTGTTTAAGTTTCATTCTTAATTTCGGGACAAAATTCTTATAAGTTGGGGAGACTGTAACATCTTGAATTTTTGATTAATTAAAAGTTAGCTTCGTTAATTTCCTATAAGGACCTTTTATGTCATTTGTGAAACTTTGGGGGCTTATTATGCTTGTTTAGTTTAAAAAGTTAATAAGATAATGTATTTAAATAATAATAGTAATAATAATAATAATAATAATAATATAATAATAATAATAATAATAATAATAACAATAATGAAAATAACACAATTAATAGTACTAGTAATAAATAATTTATAAAACTATTTAAACCTAAGATGGTTTAAAACTTAAAGTAATTAAATTCAGGGGCAATTATGTAATTTCTAAAACTTGAATTAAATGTTTCTAGCATAAAATAACAGAAATGAATACATCAGGGGCCAAATGTGTAAATAACCCAAACCGCCCCCCTTTTCCTTCTCGTCGGCCACTGCCTCCGACCACCACCTCCGGCTGCCACCAAGCGGCCAAAAGGGTCGATTAAAACGCAATTAAATCGATTTTTAACCATAACGCATCAGTTTCGAATCAAGTACCCAACTTAATTTGGGAATTAAACACTAGTTAAACAGCTCTAACTCGAAACCAAAACTTGTATTCAAGGAGTGAATTCGTTCGACCAGAAACTGATCAAATTGCATCCATTTAATCAAGGGAAAAGATTCTAATCAACTCTTTTGAACTATATGTAACCTCAATTTTAATTAAATCATCATCCCTACTCGGACCTGTAACTTACTCGAACTCCAACTTAGGCACGTTCTAATCCCAAATTGACAGAGGGATTTCGATTATCATCATCATTAGGAGCTTCTGGTGGAACGAATTTGTGTTTAATCGTCTATATCTCATGAAATCAAGATACCATAGCCGCGACCTAACTCGAACTCAAACCCGTCGATTACATCATTTCACCGGGTAATTAAGACCTCTATAAACTCGTTTTTACTTGGGGATTGAAAGCCCCAAGATCAGTTTCATTAACAATGTCGATTTGGTGCTCAATTTGGAATGGATAAAAACTAGGGTTCATATGAATTGGGATTGTTTGTTGTTGAGTTTAAAAAGTTTAAAAACTGGGTATAACCACGACCAAGGCCCTGGTTCACCGGTTACATACACACATTTCATACCTGAGGTCCCGGGTTCGAACCCGGGCACCCACAAGTATTTTTTAGCCTTTTTTAGCCTTTAAAAATATTTAAAAAAATCTATAAAAATTATAAAAATCAGTTTTACAAACTTTGTTTATTCTAAAAGTTATCTAACTATTTTCTAAAAATTTATTCTTTAAAAAAAACTTGTTTATTTTATTTTTAAAGTATTATTTACAAATAATATAAATAGTTATTTTTATAAAACTGGACTTTAAATAATAATTTAAATCATTAAATTATTAGTGGATATTATATTATCAATTATGGATTAAGCATGATAATTTTAGGAATTATAGATATATTGATAATTTCACAAATCAATTTCAAGAGTTATTCTGTGTTATTTCTTATAAATGTACTTTAACTAATATTTTAGATTAATAAATTATTAATCGGTCAATACGATATTGTAATCAATGTTAAATAATGTTTATTTCAAAAGAGTACAAAGACTTATTTACATTGCGCATTTAAACCTTATCAATTATTATGCCTAATTACTTTTATATATTAAAACACTTAAATATTATAATTCTTTTCATTTAATCAAAATATAAATGATTCCATCATATAAAGTTAATTACTTGTCAAAAACCCCACAATCCTATAGAAACCCTAGTTCTTGTTAGAACGTTAACCTTATCATTAAAACTTTAACCTTGTGAATGTATATATATATATATATATTTAGGGCCTTGTGATGATTTATCTTGGAACGACGTTTATTATTCTTATTAGTCTTCATTACATACTTATTTGACAAGTGAGTTACCTTGCCACTTTTTACATTTTCACACTATTTTAGGGTGAACATGATACTTATACATCATACACTTATAAACGTTTGAGACTTGTAAAGCACGTGCAATTCATCTTTACATTTTGTCATGGTTATTCATATGTTGTAAGTGATTATATGAGATACATAGTTTGTTTACAATCATTAACTATTGCTAGCCTGGTGACGTCTTAGATCTTTGGGCCTGACAAGCCTATTTGGTGCTAAAGCCAAGGTATTGCCGGCTCCTGATGACGTATGCGTGTTCATCATAGGAACCAAATACACTTAGCCAATCTTATATACTTGTAATCAAGTCGAGGTTTGGTTGTAAAGATATGTGTTCTATAACCTTACTAACTTATAACCTATGACATGAATTGCTACTTGTAACCTTATCATATTATGTATGAAAACCTTGGAAACTCACCAACTATTTTTAGTTGATGTTGGACCAAAAGAACCAATGAGCCAAGATCAGGAAACCTCTAAGTCCCACATGTCATGACAACAACTACTAAAGACTCCCATCAGCTGTTCTGATAAAGTCTGAAGAATCAAAGTCTGAAGATCAAAGATCTGAAGTACAACTGCTGAAGAATCTAAAGTGCTGAAGACAAGTGCTGAAGACAAGTACTGAAGTCTGAAGTACTGAAACATACAAGTACTGAAGACTTCAAGTACTGAAGACAAGTGCTGAAGATCAAAGTTGAAGAACTGAAGAACTGAATATCATCTACTGATGCACAAAGTCTGAAGACAAAGACTGAAGATAACAGCTGATGACATCTACTGAAGTCATCAGCTGATACATCATCTGAAGCCCAAGTCTGAAGAACAAAGTGCTGAAGATTCAGAGTTTGTCACAACAGCTGAAGAAGTCTTCTTCAGTTGTTGTGATGGTTTTTCATTTCAGTAGTTTTATATTTAGTTTCAGTAGTTTGTACAACAGCTGAAGAGCTTGTTCTTCAGCTGTTATAGTTCAGTAGTTATAAACGACTGAAGAGCTTGTTCTTCAGTCGTTGTAGGCTTTTCAGTAGTTTCCTTTTCAGTACTTGTAATAGGTAGAACACTTTTGTAAGAAGATGTCAGCTGTTGACATCTTTATTAGTTTTATGTTCTATCAGTTGTAAGTTTAATAATCGGTTGATGTCACTGTCAAGTGACATCATCACCCATCCTTTTGCCGTCTATAAAAGGATGGTGAACCATGCTGTATTAGGTGCCAAAACGTGTTGAGTAATAGAAAATCTTCTTTTTTGCAGAACTTTTCTCTCTCTCTATGTTTGTACTTTTACATGCAAAATATCTTGTGTTCTTGCTTAAGTGCTAAATTCGTGCTAAATCCGCTGCAAAAACAATCTGATTGGTCAAACTAGAGGCTGAGATCCTGTCAAATGGTTTCAGAGCGGGTTAATCATTGATCGATTTCACTATTGATCATTTGAAACTGCTATTTTGATCTCTACATTTGATCGAATTAGCAATTTGCAAGAATTAGCCATAGAGAGTGAGTTTCTGCTGTTTCTGGCCAAAATCTTAAGGTTCTCTGGTGGTTTAGAGCAACATTTGTTTTGCTTAAACTTGTTTTTGACTAAAACCTGAGATGACGACACTAACTAACGATCCTCACAACACTGGTTCCTCAACCAAGCCTCCGATGCTTGTGAGGAACGAGTATAACATATGGCAAAGACGTATGCTTCACCACTTGTCTGTCAACAGTGCTGGTTGTTGGAAGTCAGTGGTGCACGGACCATACAAGCCTATGGTGAGCGTCCCTGAATCTAATGAACAGGTTCCGAAGAAACCTGAACAATATTCGGACGAAGATCTTAAGCTGTTCGAAATTGATGCTAGAGCCCATGGAATTTTAGCCATGGCTATTCCTAACGAGATTTATTCAGGGCTCCTGCATCATGAGACTGCTCATGACCTATGGGTTGCTCTAAAGGAACAATTTGGAGGAACTGATTCGGTCTTAGCAAACAATAGGGAAATCCTCGCCTAACAATATGAGACATTCTCTTATAGAAAGGGTGAGACTCTGACCCAGTAGTTTGAGCGGTTCTCTTGTTTGATTTCTTGAACTGAAGATGGTCAACTCTGACAAGTTTGAGTACTGAACTGAAGATGGTCAAACAAGAGTACTCCAACAGCCAATGAACAACAGGTTCCTCAGATCACTGCCTGAGAGATGGGACACTTATACCATTGTCCTATGCTCCAGTACAAATCTGGATACTCTATCTCTCACCCAACTTCATGGGAAACTGCTCACATTTGAGAGAGAGATAGAGCAAAAGAGGAAGTTGTCCACCTCTGGCAAGCTCGCTGATGACTTTATTTAAGGAAATGCTGCCTTGATAAGTCAGGAGTCAGAATATGCTACATCGGAAAGTTCTTATGATGAGCATATTGATTTCTCTACCAACTCAGAACAAGCTTTTGTTGGTGTTAGTAGTTCAGGAGGTAGTGGTGACAACTTGTGTTTTCTGATGGAGGACTTGAAGGGCATTCCAGATGATGATCTGGAAGAGATAGATATTTTGAACCAAATGGCAATGATAAATATCCGATCTCAAAAGTTCTACAAGAGAACTGGTAGGAAATTCCCTGGACTCTCTGGGCAAAACCAAAGTTGGTTTTGACAAGAGCAAGTTGAGGTGTCACAAGTGCCAAAGGCTTGGACACTTTGCTAGAGAGTGTAGATCATCTGGATCTAACTCCTCTGCACCCTTTGTGACTTTTCCCAGCAATAGCTCACAGCACAGAGGGCAACATTCCTCCAGTTCTGGCCATCCATCACAAGCACAGGCACCACCTACTTATTTTGTGCCTCAGGGTCATATGCCATATCCTTACCCCTGTTACTATGTGCCTCAGCCTAGTCAAACTCAAGCACCCTCGGCTCAACCACCTCATGCTCTTCCTGAGCCTCAATCTTCCCAATCTCATCATCACACACAACCTCAACAACACAGCTTCTTCACCCCAAGTGTTGTTGACTGGAGTAGTCTACCAGATGATCTATCTGGTCAGGAACAACTACTCCAAGATGTTGGTCAACATGGTGGTGATCATCCTTTTGGAAATCTTGCTTTGATGGCCCTTGATTCTGCTGAAGGGTCATCATCCAATGCCTCATCGCAGGTATCCACTGAGGCTAAAGCCAAGCTTTTTTCTGAATCTTGTATAGCAGCATTTGCTTCTATTAGAGAAGCAAATGTAGCTTTAATAGATAAAAATCTTGAGCTAGAGCACACTATTTCCAAAAGAAAAGCTGATTTTGAGGTTGTTCTAAAAGAGAAAAATTGATGAGATTTACAAGCTTAAATGTCAAATCAAAGATGATAAAGCTAGGGAAGATGTACTTCTAGAGAAGTACAGAGACCTCAAGGAAACTCTTGCAACCACCGAAGTTGAGTGTGATCGATGGGTGCAATCATGCAAGGGTTTTGAAATGCTTCTTAGTAAGCAATCAGCTTCCAATGTGAAGTTTGGCATTGGTTATAATCACACTGCTCCTCCTACATATTTCACTTCAAGAGCAGAAGTTGAATCTGATGGGGAGAGCAATAACCAATCCTTTTCATCATGTGACCTACTATCTTCTGATTCAGCATCATCAGAGATAGAAGTTAGCATTAACTCATGCCAAAACCAATCAGCTGATGCTATAACAGCTGATGGTTCAAATGCTGACTGTCACATGACCAAAAGGCTGATCAACTCAGGTATTGTCACTAGAAGTACTGAAGGTACTGGAGAGCAAGTGACAACATCTGAAGTTCAAACCTCAACTACTGTTAGCACTAAAGAGAAGAAAACTAACAGTAGGAAAGGTTTGAAGACAGCTAAAGAGGATGCCAGGAAAGCAGGCACTAGGAAGAAAACTGCTAGTACTGATAGCAAACAGCTGAAGAACAAGTCTTCAGCAGTTTCATCCTCTTTAGCTGATGATCAGCATAAGATGAAGAAGAAGCCATGTGAAATATGTGGCTTGTTCAATCATCTTACTGATGATTGCTGGTACAAAAGGGGTTCCAAACTCAAACAGAAGGAGAAAATCAATGAGGAAATCAATAAAATGAAGAATGAGTTTGAAACCAAGTTTGTACTAGCAACATCCAAGCCTGAAATCCCTAAGCCCAAAGCTAAATCTAAAAAGAAGGTAGGGGTTACTCAGGCAACAGCTGAGGTTGCTCAGAAAAAGATGGTACAACATAGGAATCCATCAACAGCAAACTCCAATGTGTCTGAAGAGCTGAAAGCTTTATCACAGAATCAGACACAGCTGGTGATGATGGTTCAGCAACTAATGGGAAGAGTCAACCATTTAGATGTTCCTATGTTGAAACCACAGAAAAGGAAGTCCAAGCCAAAGGGTTCCTCTTCTGCATCATCTTCTTCACCTCAGGCTGTCACACATAACACACCTGTTAGTGCTGCACCTGCAGCTGAGAACAGACCCAAAACCAAACAGGTTTGGGTCTCTAAGACTAACAAACATGTGGTTATGTTTGCAGGGTTCTTCAACATGCCAAAGAAGCATCTGGTATGTAGACAGTGGAGGATCTATGCACATGACGGGAAGCAGCTCCCTTCTTAATGACTACTCTCAAGGAAAGAAGGGATTTGTCTCCTTTGGCAATGATGCAAAGGGTTACATCATCGGAAAAGGCTTTGTTTCCAATGGGGAAATAAGGTTTGATGATGTTAACCATGTGGAGAATCTCAAGTACAACCTCTTGAGTGTCAGTCAAATGTGTGACAAAGGCCATGTTGCCCTTTTCACAAGCCAGAACTGTCGGATTCTGTCATCCAAAGTTCTGAGTTTGATTGACAAGGTGTTGGATGAACACACTCTCCTGAAGGCCAACAGGACAGGAAGAGTGTATGCCTTAGATCTTTCCAAAAAGATAGATCTAAAAGGCCATCCTTGCCTATTCTCCAAGGCCTCTCCTCAAGAGTCTACACTATGGCATAGAAGGCTGGGTCATGTTAATTTCAAGAACATGAATCAGCTGATAAGCCTTGGTTTAGTAAGAGGATTGCCTCTGAAGGAGTTCAAGTGTGAAAATGACTGCACTGCTTGCTTGAAAGGAAAACAACACAAAGTTTCATTCCCTTCAATAGAAGAACCAAAGTCCACTGCCTGCTTGCAGCTCCTGCACATGGATCTCTTTGGTCCTGTCAGAGTGATGATCATGGAAAAGAAGAAATACTGCCTGGTAATTGTGGATGATTCTTCCAGGTTTGTATGGACTTTCTTCTTGCACTCCAAGGATGAAGCAGCCAAGACTATCATGAACTTTGTGTTATTTGTAGAAAAGCAGTATTCCCTACAGGTCAAGTGTGTGAGAAGTGACAATGGAATAGAGTTTAGAAACCACACACTTGATGACTTCTACCTGTCCAAGGGAATTAAAAGGCAGTTTAGTATTCCTAGAACTCCTGAGCAGAATGGAGTGGTGGAGAGAAAGAACAGGACTCTCATTGAAGCAGCAAGGTCAATGTTGGCTGACTCAGGGTTTCCACTAACCTTTTGGGCTGAAGCTGTCAATACAGCTTGCTATGTACAGAATAGAGCTTTAGTGAATAAGAGGTTGATGAAGACTCCTTATGAAGTTCTTCATCATTTGGCTCCTCTGATTTCATTCTTTAGAGCCTTTGGGTGTCCATGTTTCATTCTCAACACTAGCAACCCACTCCAGAAGTTTGCTAGTAAGGTGGATGCAGTGTATTTTGTTGGTTATTCATTAACTTGCAAGGCATACAGAGTCTTCAACTGTAGAACAAAGGTAGTTGAAGAAACTCTGAATGTTAAGTTCAATGAATCTCCAAAGGACAAGATTCCACAAAACCCTGTGGAGTTGGTTGATCTGGACATACTGCAATATGTTCCTTATCAACCTCCAGCTGTTGAGCCTGTCAACAGATCTCCACCTGGTGGTACTGATGATGATGCAGTCAGTACTCACCTCTTCAGGTTTAGTGACAACCTGCCTGAGTCCACTGAACCTGATGCTCCTGTAGCCTCAGCAGCTCCATCCACTACAAATGCTGATGAGATTTCTGCTTGCTCTACTTCGTTTGAGCTGCCATCTTCTACATGGTTTCAGGAATCTCCATCACCATTTGTTGCTGCTGATGGGTCTACAAACACTTGCACAGATATTATAGTCTATCAAGAGCTCAAGAATCACCCCACATCTCAAATCATTGGTGATATTAATGCTGGAGTTTCAACCAGGAATCAATTGTCCAACTTCTGCTTCTATGCTCTCTTCATCAGTCAGCAAGAGCCCAAGAACTATCATGTTGCTTTAAGAGACAATGGATGGGTGGAAGCAATGCAGCTTGAGCTTCTTCAGTTCAAGAAACAGCAAGTGTGGGAGCTTGTTCCTTTACCGAAAGGTAAGTGTGCTATAGGCACCAAGTGGGTATTTAGGAACAAAATAGATGAGAAGGGCCAAATTGTCAAGAACAAGGCCAGGCTGGTTGTTCAAGGGTTTGCACAAGAGGAAGGCATCGATTATGATAAGACCTTTGCTCCTGTGGCCAGGCTGGAAGCAATCAGACTACTCTTAGCTTATGCTGCCTTTCACAGTCTTAAAGTTTATGAAATGGATGTCAAAAGTGCCTTCTTATATGGAAAAATAAAAGAAGAAGTTTATGTGTGTCAACCACCAGGCTTTGAGGACTATAAACATCCTGATTGGGTGTACAAGCTTGATAAGGCTCTTTATGGGCTGAAGCAAGCTCCTAGAGCTTGGTATGAGACACTATCAACTTTTCTTTTAGAGAATAAGTTCACCAGAGGCACCATTGATAAAACCTTATTCATCAAGACTGTGGGACACCATAAGCTCCTTGTTCAAATTTATGTAGATGAGATCATCTTTGCATCCTCTGATCTAAAGTTATGTGATGAATTTACAAAGCTCATGAAGCTAAGGTTTGAAATGAGTGCTATGGGAGAATTACAGTTCTTTCTAGGTTTGCAAATCAAACAACAGGATGATGGAATCTTCATCCATCAGCCCAAATATACCAAAGAGTTGTTGAATAAGTTTGATTTACAAACCTGTAAGCCCTGTTCTACTCCCATGAGCAGCATCACACAACTAGATGTAGATCAGAAAGGTAAAGCGGTTGATGAAACCCTTTACAGATGTATGATTGGGTCCTTGATGTACCTTACAGCTTCTAGGCCAGACATCATGTTTGCAACATGTGCTTGTGCTAGATTTCAGGCTGCACCTAAAGAATCCCATTTGATTGCAGTCAAAAGGATCTTTAGATATCTGCAAGGTACCCAATCACTAGGTCTTTGGTATTCAACTGGGCATTCTTGCAAATTAGTTGCTTTCTCTGATAGTGACTATGCAGGATGCAAAGTCACCAGAAAATCCACTTCTGGTGGTTGCCAATTCCTAGGCAATTGTTTAGTTTCTTGGCAGAGTAAGAAACAAACATCAATTGCTACATTCACTGCTGAAGTTGAGTACATTGCTGCTGCAAGTTGTACCTCTCAGATACTCTGGCTTCAGAACCAACTTCTGGATTATGGCATTACTGAGACTAAGACTCCATTACTAATGGATAGTGCTTCAGCTCTTTGTATTGTTAAAAATCCAGTCCAGCACTCTAGGACCAAACATATAGAGATAAGACATCATTTTATCAGGGATTGCTATGAAAAAGGTCTGATTGATCCTAAGTTTGTGCCTAGTGCTGATGAGCTTGCAGACATTTTTACTAAGCCTTTAGATAGTGCTACATTCCAAAATTTGGTACTAAGGCTTGGTATGCTGCAGCTAGAATAATTTGACCAATGCTGATGCTCTTATTTCACAACTACTGATGAGCAAAGGTCAAATATAAGTATTGATGAGTAATTTAGTCTTCAGCTCTTTCACAACTACTGAAGACTAAAATGCTTCAAAGTACTGATGTACATTATTTGTTGAAAACAACTGATGTAGTGAGGTGGATTACAACTACTGATGTATGATTTTCAAACAAATAAGTACTGAAGAACCAATTTTGCTCACAAGTACTGATGTGTAATCTTGCACAAGTACTGAAGACAAAATTGTTCACCAGCTCTGAAGAATATTTCATCAGCACTTGTGAACATCTGATCACAAGAGCTGAAGGCATAAATATTCACAAGAGCTGAAGGGTCAATGAAACATCTGAAAATCAGCGAAAGAGCTGATGAGTAAGTGTAGAGGCTAGCATGAAACAACTGATTTGACGGAAACAGCTGATGAGTAATTTCTCATCAGCTGATGAGCTGTTGCCAACAGCTGTTGTTTCATAGTCCCACAACAACTGAAGGACAAAACCATGTCTTCAGTAGTTTCACAACTACTGATGACTAACACCAAGTCCTCAGTTGTTTACAACAACTGAAGCAATACCATGTCTTTAGTAGTTCACAACTACTGATATCAGTAGTTTATAACTACTGAAGACTAACACCAAGTCTTCAGTTGTTACAACGTCTGAAGATGAAAACTAGGTCTTCAGTAGTTTATAAATACTGAAGACTGACAACAAGTCTTCAGCCGTTTACAACATCTGAAGGACAAAACCAAGGTTTCAGTAGTCTACTGAAGACTAACACCAAGTCCTCAGATGTTATAACCACTGAAGGTTAAAACCACGTCATCAGTAGTTTCAACAACTGATAACTAACACCAAAACCTTCAGTAGTTTTCTTTCAGCCTTTGCCCTACCCTATAAATACCCAACCTTCAGAGCATTTACTCTTCACTTGACCTAACTTTTCAAAACCTCTGAACTTCCCATACTCCATTAATGGCGACCATGCAACTCGAACCTCGACACAATTGTGTTGCTCATCTCACCAAATCGCCATTGTGGCCAAAATTTCACCATGCCGTCGATCTTATGAACGACTCACCTTACCAAACGGCATTTCTTTTGAACCCCACCATCTACACCGACTCCCTAACGGAGTTCTGGACAAATATCACCGTCCAAACCGGAGAGCAAGATGGCGAGGTCTCTCTCCGGTCCTCCGTCAACAGCCACCCAATGGTTATCACTCCAGCTACTATTCGCCAAACCCTAAAGCTGGAGGATGCCACCTACCCAACCTCTTACCCCAAAGGCGCACTCGATCTATCCTTCACATCCAACGACTATCAGGGTGACCTCTCCGCCTCCACCAAACCAAAAACCAAAAAGAAGCCCAAAAAGGCTACTCAGGGAAATGAGTCCCCTGAGGATGCCCCTGCAACACAAAGGCTGGATGTGGCTGCTGGTTCGATTCTCCCAGCAGCTACCACGACTCCACCCACCACAACCGCACAGGCTTTCTCTCAACAGGAGCCTGATGCAACCACTTCTGGGGCAGCCACACTTCTGGAGTCTATCTCACTTGAGAAGACTGCCATTGAAACGCACAGTCCTCCCCATGTGCACTCTGCTTCAAGCCCATTGTCCACTGAAACTGCCCCACAAAGCCCTACCTTAACAATCGTCCAAGTGCTGACCCACCTGAGCACTCCACCCTCTCCCCAGAAACCAATTACAACTGGGGAGACTCCAACCGAAGAGAGAGTGGACACTAGTGCCGGTGGGAGCCCACAGCACAGAGAATCACATGTCCAATCTCCCAGTGTGGCTAGGGAGATAGGACATTCTGGTGAGGCTGCCACTTCCTCTGTATCAACATCTGAGCAGGGTGAAGCTGGTAACATCAATAAGACCTCACCAGAGGCAACTGCCGATGATGGATCCAATCCGGAGGCTGGAAGTCCCCAGTACCAGTACCAAGGGGCACATGCTACTTCTGAGCCACACTCAGAGCATGTACATCCTGACATAGTCAGGAGGTCAGGTGATTCAGTTCACACTGATGATGACCTGAGCTTCTTCTTTGATGTAGTCGCTCAAAACACTATCTTAGAAGATGAGATAAGTAGACTCAAAGAGCTGCTTGCTCAAATGACTCAAGATAGAAGTCCATCTGCCACCACAAACCCACAGATGGCACCTTCACCCGAAGGTCTCATAAACACTGAGCCACTCCCACAAACTCGGCCACCTACCCCTGCTTCTGGCTCTAGCTCTCAGGAACAGAACCCTCCTCAGCAGCTAGATGCTATCCTCCAGAAATCCCTGCCTCTCATCACACCCATAATAACAGATATTGTCATAAAAACCATTGATGAGAGGCTTCCCACTCACATCCAACCCATGGTGGAGGTTGCCATTGCTAAGGCGCTTGCTGATAGTCGAACCCTAACCAATGCACCCAAAAAGGGGGAGACATCAGTGCAAGCTAAGAGGAAGAGGGAGAGGAGGAGTTAGAAGTAGAAAGAGAGGAGGTAGTTGAGAGGGAGAAGGCTGAGGAGAGTGTTAGGGTGAAGGAGAAAGGGAAGAGGAAAGTGAGGGAGGAGAGTGAGCATATTGAAGTGGCTGAAATCCAAAAGGATTTCAGTGTCACTTATCAAAAGAAAAAGGGAGAGAAGGAAGGAGAGGGGGTTGACTCTGATCTAGCAGCCCTTGTCAAGGAGGCTGATGCTGAACAAAGCAGATCAATGGACTCTGTCATTGATCCGCTGTTCAGGCAATGCTTTGACAAGGACACTGCCATGCTAGATCAGGAGATCAGAAATATGGAGAGAAAAGAGATTGAGTACCGATGGTCTACTTATAGCCAAGAGGACAAAAAGAGACTCGAGGCTATGAGTAGATTCATTTCGAAGTATCTGGGCAGGCCAGTCCTTGATGTCAAAGCATGGACCAGGGACAGAATCTTGGCTATAGCCACCAAGATCTGTTCAGCTGGTGATTTCACCAAAGAACTGGTCGCTGAGGCCCTCTCAGAAGCCGGTGCTGGGAACAGGACACTGCTAGCAAAACAGACCAAACCATCTCTTATCTCTAGATTGCTAGCAGTGCCTGCCAACATTCCCACACCAACCACCCAAACACAACCCACAAAACCAACCCCTTCACCATCAAAACCCGCAGCCAATGATCCACCCTTGAAGAAGAAGAGAAGGGTATTGAGGCTGCAAGAAGAAGAAGAGGAGGAGGATGAGGAGGATAGACTGCCCCTTTTAGCAGTCATCTCTCTACCCAAAGCCAAACCTCAAACCATCACTCCCACCTCACAGATGGACACTGTGAGGGTAAAATTAGAAGAAGAGGAGCAGCAAAGATTACACGATGAGGAAATGCTGAAAAGCATTGACAAATCATATGCTGCTTCTACTTCTATTATGAATATGAAGAAGGAGGCTCTGAGACTCTTCACTCTGAAGCAAACCTTTCAATATGATAAGGAAAGAGTGAGGACTTGGCCTGATCCTAGGGTGGCTCACAGGATAGTTAAGAAAGATATTCCTGTGAGATACAAGAGCCAACTTAAGAGAGTCGTAGATGAAGTGATCTCTGTGGCTCTTGTAATAACACCCTGGGAGATAGTAGAGGAGTTCGAGACAGCCTATAGAGCTAAGCAGCCACCCCAAAAAATGTTAGACAATAGGGTGGTGAGGAAGGGCTTAGTCTATAAGAGGCTTGAGAACTTCCATAGGGATGAGCTCAACTTGTTGTTAGAAAGAAGACACCCAGATGAATTTGCATATAGGCAACTCACAACAGTTGAGCTCAAGAATGGAAAACAGGTCAAGTTCATCTCAGAGCTGTATGGCCGGGAGGGGTTATTCGAAGGTGCGGCTGAAGACTTAACCAAAGAAGAGGAGATGATATTTCTTCAAGCCTACACCCGAGAATCCTACCGGCTCATACATGGGAGGTAGATCTCATGGATGGGACAACAGCTCTGTGTCCAATTCCCCAAAACAGAGCTCCCATACATACTCAGCCATTCAAATCTTAGAGACTACCTCTCAGGCCAGTGCTTATTAGGGTCAACTTCTGATCTGATCCAGAAAGAAATAGACCAATCTTTATGCCAACAATAAGTGGGACAACAAATAATTAGAGGTTTTGGCTGCATTGGTTCAGGGGAGTTTGTTGGACCAAAAGAACCAATGAGCCAAGATCAGGAAAACCTCTAATTCCCACATGTCATGACAACAACTGCTGAAGACTCCCATCAGCTGTTCTGACAAAGTCTAAAGAATCAAAGTCTGAAGATCAAAGATCTGAAGTACAACAACTGAAGAATCTAAAGTGCTGAAGACAAGTACTGAAGTCTGAAGTACTGAAACATACAAGTACTGAAGACTTCAAGTACTGAAGACAAGTGCTGAAGATCAAAGTTGAAGAACTGAGGAACTGAAGATCATCTACTGATGCACAAAGTCTGAAGACAAAGACTGAAGATAACAGCTGATGACATCTACTGAAGTCATCAGCTGATACATCATCTGAAGCCCAAGTCTGAAGAACAAAGTGCTGAAGATTTAGAGTTTGTCACAACAGCTGAAGAAGTCTTCTTCTGTTGTTGTGATGGTTTTTCATTTCAGTAGTTTTATATTTAGTTTCAGTAGTTTGTACAATAGCTAAAGAGCTTGTTCTTCAGCTGTTATAGTTCAGTAGTTATAAATGACTGAAGAGCTTGTTCTTCAGTCGTTGTAGGCTTTTTAGTAGTTTCCTTTTCAGTACTTGTAATAGGTAGAACACTTTTGTTAGAAGATGTCAGCTGTTGACATCTTCAGTAGTTTTATGTTCTATCAGTTGTAAGTTTAATAATCGGTTGATGTCACTGTCAAGTGACATCATCACCCATCCTTTTGCCTTCTACAAAAGGATGGTGAACCATGCTGTATTAGGTGCCGAAACGTGTTGAGTAATAGAAAATCTTCTTTTTCGCAGAACTTTTCTCTCTCTCTATGTTTGTACTTTTACATGCAAAATATCTTGTGTTCTTGCTTTAAGTGCTAAATTCGTGCTAAATCCACTGCAAAAACAATCTGATTGATCAAACTAGAGGCTGAGATCCTGTCAAATGGTATCAGAGCGGGTTAATCATTGATCGATTTCACTATTGATCATTTGAAACTGCTCTTTTGATCTCTACGTTTGATCGAATTAGCAATTTGCAAGAATTAGCCATAGAGAGTGAGTTTCTGCTGTTTCTGGCCAAAATCTTGAGGTTCTCTGGTGGTTTAGGGCTACATTTGTTTTGCTTAAACTTGTTTTTGACTAAAACCTGAGATGACGACACTAACTAACGATCCTCACAACACTGGTTCCTCAACCAAGCCTCCGATGCTTGTGAGGAACGAGTATAACATATGGCAAAGACGTATGCTTCACAACTTGTCTGTCAACAGTGCTGGTTGTTGGAAGTCAGTGGTGCACGGACCATACAAACCTATGGTGAGCGTCCCTGAATCTAATGAACAGGTTCCGAAGAAACCTGAACAATATTCGGATGAAGATCTTAAGCTGTTCGAAATTGATGCTAGAGCCCATGGAATTTTAGCCATGGCTATTCCTAACGAGATTTATTCAGGGCTCCTACATCATGAGACTGCTCATGACCTATGGGTTGCTCTAAAGGAACAATTTGGAGGAACTGATTCGGTCTTAGCAAACAATAGGGAAATCCTCGCCCAACAATATGAGACATTCTCTTATAGAAAGGGTGAGACTCTGACCCAGCAGTTTGAGCAGTTCTCTTGTTTGATTTCTGAACTGAAGATGGTCAAACAAGAGTACTCTAACAGCCAGATGAACAACAGGTTCCTCAGATCACTGCCTGAGAGATGGGACACTTATACCATTGTCCTACGATCCAGTGCAAATCTGGATACTCTATCTCTCACCCAACTTCATGGGAAACTGCTCACATTTGAGAGAGAGATAGAGCAAAAGAGGAAGTTGTCCACCTCTGGCAAGCTCGCTGATGACTTTGTTCAAGGAAATGCTACCTTGATATGTCAGGAGTCAGAATATGCTGCATCAGAAAGTTCTTATAATGAGCATATTGATTTCTCTACCAACTTAGAACAAGCTTTTGTTGGTGTTAGTAGTTCAGGAGGTAGTGGTGACAACTTGTGTTTTCTGATAGAGGACTTGAAGGGCATTCCAGATGATGATCTGGAAGAGATGGATAATTTGAACCAAATGGCAATGATAAATATCCAATCTCAAAAGTTCTACAAGAGAACTGGTAGGAAATTCCCTGGACTCTCTGGCAAAACCAAAGTTGGTTTTGACAAGAGCAAGTTGAGGTGTCACAAGTGCCAAAGGCTTGGACACTTTACTAGAGAGTGTAGATCATTTGGATCTAACTCCTCTGCACCCTTTGTGACTTTTCCCAGCAATAGCTCACAGCACAGAGGGCAAGATTCCTCCAGTTCTGGCCATCCATCACAAGCACAGGCACCACCTGCTTATTTTGTGCCTTAGGGTCATATGCCATATCCTTACCCCTGTTACTATGTGCCTCAGCCTAGTCAAACTCAAGCACCCTCGGCTCAACCACCTCATGCTCTTCCTGAGCCTCAATCTTCCCAATCTTATCATCACACACAACCTCAACAACACAGCTTCTTCACCCCAAGTGTTGTTGACTGGAGTAGTCTACCAGATGATCTATCTGGGTAGTAACAACTACTCCAAGATGCTGGTCAACATGGTGGTGATCATCCTTTTGGAAATCTTGATTTGGACCTAAATTAAAGAATGAAAAGCTTTGGATTACTTTTGTTTTATGTTTTGACTTATTTCATGTTGAAACTTATGGTTGTAATTGCATTTGAAACATACAATAATAATATTTACATTTAAGGTTAGCGTTATGTGGCTGTGAACAATCCTAACCCTCACATCTCGACGATTCCGCCGTTAAGGTGGGGGTGTGACAGATTGGTATCAGAGCCCATAACTATAGGGATTTAGGTTATTAGAAATGGTGGCCTAGACTATAGATTATGCATGAACCTTATAGGATAATATTTATATTCTTGTAGATACATATATGTTTTGCATGCTACATAATGCTATGCCTTCTTACGTGCAACTTGATTCCCTAGCATAGGATTGCCTTTATGTATGCTTAAACTTTGTTACCTGACTCCCCTAAACTTATCTTTGACTCTTTGACTCTCCCCGACCAATGAAACTTCCTAAACTTATTCTCGATGACGTGTGGAATCTACACTATTTATCGTGGGTTTAATTCCTTAGACTCTATGTCTAATCTATGAAAATCTCATCAAGGTTTTGATTTCATGAACCTAAGAAATTTGTGTGACACATAGACACCTGTATTCTGGATTTCCAGGCAAAAAGCCTTCGGGCTAAGGCAAGCATATCGTATAAATCTCATTGTGAGACCAGTTATGCTTACCTTTGGATTTCTGGGATGAGTGATAAACTATGGTCAACATACACAAGTTTCTAAGGCAAGTGGGTCAACTCACCTTGACGTGTCAACGTTTTCAAATGGCAATGCGTTACCAAATGGAACCATCCTATTTGTATTTTAAATATCAAAAATCCTTGATTCCTTAAACTGGTTTATCATCCAAAACTCTAATATCTTCTCATTGCCATTTTATAGAATGTTCTCGTTAATATTCAACTCGTTATGCTCCTCAATTCCTACGATTGAACATCGTTATACGTTGTGCGCCTTATGTAACTATCTTTATACCTTGACCAACGTGAACATAGATCTTAATATATCCAAGTATTGGTCGTCTAAACTGAAAGGTTTTTTTTCAAACTTTAAATTGCTACTTAGGGTTTTCAAATGTCCTTAAAGTATGTCCCATAACTGCAATCATGCAATGCTGAAAGGTGGAATACCTGCATCTCGGGATACCTTGTCTAGGCAAGGTATACACATAAATCTGATTCAACCATTGGATCCGTTTATCTGACCTGGAATTCATGAGATGGGTGTTCGCTTATAGGTATGTGTGTCTTCCGTAAAGTTGTGGTTGACGTAACACTTTGAGAAGTCAACGCATTTCCCTTTTATTTGGAACCGAACGTTTACATCTCATTGTTGTGTTGAATCATTTCCGTTATTGATATTGTTTTCCTGACTTAAACCATTCAAGATTTGAGTACCTATCACGATTAACTCTATTATCCTGAACTTTAACTTTAATCCTCACAAGCATGATTTTTTGTTCTTGTTACATCGATGTAATTTGAAGTTTCTGAATTTCTAGCCGATATCTCTTCGTTTGCTAAGTCGAGCTCTGTAAAATCTTTTAACCATTTCTCACCGTAGGCAATGCAAAACTCTACAAGTCAATCTATGACTAAGGACACTCATATCCCCTAAATGAATCTATCTCATCAAAACAGGGGTGACTCCCTTAGTTTGGTGATGACTTTCTATTCGCTATTATTTTTTATATGAAATTTCATCATCAAGACAGAAGTGAACCTCTTACCTTGATGATCATTCTCCTTCTTTTTGTTTTATGAATTCGTATTTTACTAATGGAATTTATCTCCTTAAAATAGGAGTAAAATTTTGTATCTTGACAATGTTTTTCAATTTTTCTATTGTGTGTTTTATGAAATCCCATCCTCTGAATCAGGGTGATTTCCTTGTTTTAAGGACGGATTTTCAATCATTTTCCTTTGGAACTCGTATTTCACGAATGAAATGACCTCATCGAAATAGGATTGAATACCGTACTTTAGTGACAAAGGTCAATTGTTTTCTTATTATTATGAAATTCAATCATCAAGATAGGAGTGAAATCCATACCTTGATGATAATTTCACCCGTTTAAAAATTTTATGGATGATATTTTCTTCAAATGAAGTGACCTCATCAAAGTACGAGTGAATGCTGTACTTTGATGAAGCTTTTCATTTTGCTATATTTTGTTTCTATAAAACTTCACCGTTAATATAGGAGTGATTATCCTTACCTTAATAGTAAGTTACCTCATTTTATTCTTGTGGGGTCCTCAACAATGAGTTAGGATCAAGCTCTCGTTTGGTAGTTAAGAGTCATACTTTGGGAAGTACACCACCAAGCTTGGAGTGATAACCACATCTTGGTGACTATTCCCATTCATTGATCTCAAACTTGCCAAGGTTTTAAGACTTTAATTGACAAGAAACATGTAATAACTTGAAGAGTGAACACCGTTATCTGACTTATCGATGTTAGTGTTCCAACCGTCAAGCTAAAGCATGATTCCTGAACTCAAAGGAAGTCTTTGTCATTTTAGGTTAATCTTAGTTCCAAGACTGGAACATTTAAGTCAATTTCTCTTCTCACGCTGTTATGTTTCAATTTGTCGCTTGATCTAGCTTTATGGAACCTTGTATTTCTCACTTATCGATTTTCTTTCGGGTTATCATCAAAACTTAATTGCACGATGATAACACTCTTAAAACAAACCTTCACACAAGATTAAGCCATTAAAAATCTATGTCATGCTTTTCTGGTTTTACCAGTGTACGGTTATGTTCATGGGTTTGACGAACCTCGTGTGCAAGCCGTACTTGGAAAACTATTGGTGATTGTCTTTATCGTCGATATTCTAAATTATTTAAATTTTGATCCGATCATAAACGAGGTCTTTGTTTCACTCTTTACCCACAATTAAGAAATGCAATTCCCATTATTTTGGAGCTCAAAATCTCAACCTATTGTATCATTCTTAATCTGATGGTTTGACCAAATGAACAATACGTATTCACAAGATATGCATTAAGCTTGTGTCGTTTTTATATAGTGACACTTGGGATTCTTAAATTCCGTCGGTCAACCTTTCATACAATTACGAGACTTTTCTACGTCACCTTCTTACATAATTTCATTCTAGTTGAGAAAGTGACTTATAATATACCTCAGGAACTCATCATCGTTTTTCCAACATTTCATGTGTCAAACCTGTTTGTCAATGATAACTTTCGCATTCCACTGGAGGAGTTCAATTTGGTTGCATCGTGTAAAATTCTATAATTCGCAAAGGAAGCATGTCACCCGTAATCAAACGCCAACCACAGCCTGTTAGTACACCTATCTTTTCATCATAAGTCTCCTGTTTGTTTAAGTTTCATTCTTAATTTCGGGACGAAATTCTTATAAGTTGGGAAGACTGTAACATCTTGAATTTTTGATTAATTAAAAGTTAGCTTCGTTAACTTCCTATAAGGACCTTTTATGTCATTTGTGAAACTTTGGGGGCTTATTATGCTTGTTTAGTTTAAAAAGTTAATAAGATAATGTATTTAAATAATAATAGTAATAATAATAATAATAATAATAATAATGAAAATAACACTATTAATAGTACTAATAATAAATAATTTATAAAATTATTTAAACCTAAGAAGGTTTAAAACTTAAAGTAATTAAATTCAGGGGCAATTATGTAATTTCTAAAACTTGAATTAAATGTTTCTAGCATAAAATAACAGAAATGAATACATCAGGGGCCAAATGTGTAAATAACCCAAACCGCCCCCCTTTTCCTTCTCGTCGGCCACTGCCTCAGACCACCGCCTCCGGCGGCCACCAAGCGGCCAAAAGGGTCGATTAAAACACAATTAAATCGATTTTTAACCATAACGCATCAGTTTAGAATCAAGTACCCAACTTAATTTGCGAATTAAACACTAGTTAAATAGCTCTAACTCGAAACCGAAACTTGTAATCAAGGAGTGAATTCGTTCGACCAGAAACTGATCAAATTGCATCCATTTAATCAAGGGAAAAGATTCTAATCAACTCTTTTGAACTACATGTAACCTCAATTTCAATTAAAACACACACGAAACTCGACTTCGATCATCGTCCCTACTCAGACCTGTAACTTACTCGAACTCCAACTTAGGCACGTTCTAATCCCAAATTGTCACACCCCAACCTTGACGGCGGAAACGTCAAGATGTGAGGGTTACGATTGTTCACAGCCACATAACGCTATTATTAATTCCAAATATATTAATCAAGATTCAATTGTAAAAATATAAGTAAAAGGCTCAAACAAAGATACATCATGAATACAAGGTTGAAAGTAACAAGATCATTGTTTATTTCTCTAAGTCCAGTCCTAAGTGAGATAAGCTGCAAAGACTAGAACGCATACTTGGGTTATTCCTGAAACATGTTAAAAATAAAAGGTCAACATAAAAATGTTGGTGAGCATTCCATAGTTTTCAATATATAGAATATATAAAAGATGGCAATTCAAGTCATAAGTTAGTGAATAAAGTGATTAGGGATGTTATGAACAATGCAACAATCAAAGCTCGACAAAGTTTTACAAGTCTCAAACGATTACAAGATTATACGATTAGCTAGGCTAGCAATAGTTAATGATTATACATATAAAGCCATAACATGGTAACCACAAAAGTTCAACTAACCACAACTTTACATGATGAATTTCCATAAAGTTTACAAGTCTCAAACAGGTCTACAAGTGCAATAATATAAGTTAACATGTTTCACCCCAAAGTGTGAAAATAAGAAAAAGGGGTATGAAGAACTCACATTGATATAGGCATTACAAGATGATATAAAAGATTAAAGTAAGATCCAAAAGATAATCCAAAGTATTCATTTCAAGGCACCTAAAAATGTATTACAAGTTTAAGGTTAATAATAAGTTTGACGTTCAAATACGTATTAGGGTTTCAACAGGATTATAGGGTTTTTGATAAATAGTTATTTACAAAGCAATTATTTACATTCTTAATCCATTAGAAGAATTATATATGTAAATACTTTAGAAATGCCTTTAAGTATAAATATTGCTATGATTTAATGTTTAAATAAATCTTTATAATTATTTACAAATAATTAGAATAATATATAGATTAATATCAATAATATGAATCTAAACCATTTGTTATGGTATATTGTTATAAGAAATAATATTTGTTGTGACACCCCCCGCAGGAAGGTGTACGAGAGCCGGAACATGATATTGTCCGCTTTGGCCGCAGCCTCACGGATTTAAAACGCGTCACATTGGGGAAGGTATCCAGCCCCTTATAAAGAGACCTTCGTTCACCTGCCCAACCGATGTGGGATGAGTCATAGCCATATTTTCAGGCATGTGTCCATCCACCCACCGAAGTGAGACCAGCGTCCTCGCTGGCACAACGGCCCGGCCCTGGCTCTGATACCAATCTGTCACACCCCAACCTTGACGGCGGAAACGTCGAGGTGTGAGGGTTAAGATTGTTCACAGCCACATAACGCTATGTTAAAGTATAAAATGCCATTAGTCAGTTGTTTCAAACACCACATACATCAATGTCTCAAAATAAATCAAACAAAACAAGAATTCAATCGTCTTTATTAAGCCTAGTCCGTGTTCTAGGTTTATGCAATCCTTCAATCATCGCTAAGCTTGCACATTACCTGAAACATGTTGAAAATAAAGTCAACTAACTAGTTGGTGAATTCTCATGGTTTTAAATACAATAAGTATACAAAATGTGGCAATTCTAGTCAATGGTCACAAGATAGCAAGTATATAGAACATGCATAGTTACAATCAAGCCTCGACTGAATAATATGAATGAGCATGATTAGCTAAGTGTATTTGGTTCCCTAGTGCACAAGCATACGGCTCCTAGGAGTCGGCAATACATCGACTTTAGCACCAAATAGGCTTGTCAGGCCCAAAGATCTAAGACTTCGCTAGGCTAGCAATAGTTAATGATTGCACACGTATGTCACATCTCATATAATACTAAACATATCCAAACAACCACGACTATGTAAGAATTGCACGTGTGTAATAAGTATCAAAACGTGTATGTGTAAGTTTGTATAAGCAACATGTTTCACCCCGAAAGATGTGCAATAATCGTAAAGCGGGGCATAAGAACTCACTTGTTTAATAAAGAAGACTTGTAGGTGAAATAAGAATAACCACGAATAAGATTTCCAACACAAACGTCACAACGCACCTAAACGAAATAAAGTAGCGCGTTATAATTTGTTTGATGATTAATTGTAGGTCTAATATGATTTAATAATTATTCGTATTTATTACATGTTAATAACGTGATCGGTTAAATGGAACAAATGGATTATACTTGGTATAATCAATTGTTGGCGCGTAAAAGAAATAATAAATAAAACTTGATTAAATTGTACGTTAAACCGATTTTTAAGGATTGTATATAATAATTATAATGAGTGATTTAGCTATTATAAGGGACTATATACAAATATATATATATATTTTATAAGTATAAGTAATCAAACAATTTAATTGTTTGAATATACATATAAATATATATACTAAACAATTATAATGTTGTGTAAAATAATCAATATAAATGATTTAACTATTAAAAGAACTATGTATAAATATATATATATATATATATATATATATATAAGTAACTAAACAATTAAATTGTTTGAATGTATATATAAATATTTATATATACTAAACAATTATAATATTGTATAATCATAATCAATATAAATGATTTAGCTATTAAAAGAACTATGTATAATATATATATATATATATATATATATATAAGTAACTAAACAATTAAATTGTTTAATTATATGTATATAAATATATATACTAAACAATTATAACATTGTATAATCATAATAAGTGATTTAATTACTAAAAGAACAATATATAAATATATATATATAGGTATAAATAACTAAACAATTTAATTATTTAAAATATATATATATATTTACAAGTATTATGTTTACTCATTTCTTTCGTATTTTTAAGACTAAAATAATGTATTTATAAATACTAAAGTATTTTATAAAAACAAAATTAATTTAGTCATAAAATAAATTAAACAACAGAAAAATAATCTGCATTTTATAAAATAAATTTTAGAAATTTTCAGAATTTAAAAAGGTTTAATAAATAACAAGAAATAAAGAAAAGAAGAAAAATCAAAAAAAAGAAACAGGGGAGGGGGGCTGCCCGGGGTCGAACCCGGGGCCTCCCTGTGTACATGGGACGGGGGAACCAGTGAACCAGGGCCGTGGCCTTGGTTCATTCTGGTTTGTATTAGTTTTAAACCGAGATTCCCATGATTTCCCCAAATTCCACGAACCCTAGGTTCAACAGATCCTCAATTGGCCCTCGATTCGGTGTTAGACACCCAAATCATCATAGGGCTTCTGATCCTTGGATCAAAACGAGTGGAAAACAGGTTTCAATTACCTGTTTTGATTAAGCTTCGAGTGATTTCGAGATCGACTCAGCTTCGAGTGTTCGTGAATTGGGGCTTTTGATTCGAGAGGTTTTCTGTTGAAATTGAGAGTTTAGTGAGTTAGGGGACTTCAAAATGATTCAGAATCCCTTAACTTATAGCTTCGATTACAAGATTTCGGGCTTAACCAATTCGATTTGAAAACGCGTTCGAATTTACCTAAATTATCAGATTCGCGCTGTTATGATGCATGATTGGTGGGTTGATTAATTTGTTAAACCGCGTAATAACTTGGGAATGATTTGATTCGATTCAATTTGTGATTTTGGTAAGGTTTTGATTTCGAATTTTGTTAAGGTTAGACACGGTTTCGTTTTGGAAGGAGGAACGAGCGGGAAACTCAATTTCGAGTGGGTTCGGGTTCGAAACCCATAGCCGAGAGTGTTGAACGGTTTAATTGGGTCAAAAAATGAGGAAACGGTGGGGTTTTTGGGGTCGCCGGAGCTCGGCCGGAGCTCCGGCCGATGGTTACCGGAAAAACGGGGGGGTGGGGAATTGGTTTGGGATTTTACACAAATGGTCCCTGCTCTTTCCAACCTTTTTATTTCATGAAATGAACTTTTATTTAAAGTTTACAAAATGACAAAATGACCCCCTGCACTTTAATTCATTATTTTTATTATTATTATTATTATTATTATTATTATTATTATTATTATTATTATTATTATTATTATTTATTATTATATTATTATTATTATTATTATTATTATTATTATTATTATTATTATTATTATTATTATCTATTATCATTATTATTATTATTATTATTATTAATATTATCTATTATTATTGTATAAAAAGAGATTTACTAAAGATGCTATACAATGGCATAATAAAATGAACACAAAAATACAGGATGTTACAGTCTCCCCAACTTAAAAGAATTTCGTCCCGAAATTAAGAATCAAAAAGGGTTACAAGAATAAGTAAGGGTAAGTCTTCTTCATATGTTCTTCACGCTCCCAAGTGAATTCCGCTCCTCGTTTATTCTCCCATCGAACCTTTACGATTGGGGTCGTAGAGGTCCTAGTCTTCTTCATAATGCGATCCATGATTTCGACGGGTTTTTCAACGAAGTGTAGTGACTCGTCGATCTGAATGTCTTCCAATGGCACATGCAAGTTATCGTCGGCCAGACACTTCCTCAGATTCGAGACGTGGAAGACAGGGTGAATTCCACTAAGGTCGGAGGGTAGTTCTAGTTTGTAGGCCACCTTCCCGATCCTTTTCAAAACCTTGAAAGGCCCTACAAACCTAGGAGCTAACTTGCCTTTCCTTCCAAAGCGAACCACACCCTTCCACGGTGAGACCTTGAGAAGGACCATCTCCCCAACTTGGAATTCCAGTGGCTTTCGACGTTTATCAGCGTAGCTTTTCTGTCGACTCCTTGCCACTTCCAGGTTCTTGCAGATGATAGCGACTTTATCGGTCGTCTCTTGTATGAGCTCGGGACCGGTAATAAGATTCTCGCCAACGTCGGTCCAGCAGATTGGTGAACGACACTTACGACCGTAAAGTGCTTCGAACGGTGCCATTTGGATGCTTGAGTGGTAACTGTTGTTGTAGGAGAATTCTGCGAGCGGTAGGTGCGTATCCCAGTCGCCCCCAAAATCAAGGACACAGAGACGTAACAGGTCTTCCAGGGTTTGGATCGTCCGCTCGGTTTGGCCATCGGTTTGGGGATGGTAAGCCGTGCTTAAATCCAATTGTGTACCCAGAAGATCTTGCATAGTAGACCAAAAGTGAGAAGTGAATCGAGCGTCTCGGTCAGATATAATGTGAAGAGGCACACCATGACGGCTTACGATCTCGTCGATGTAAATCCGGGCTAACCTTGATGTCTTATATGTGTCACGTATGGGTATGAAATGTGCCGACTTAGTCAATCGGTCGACGATTACCCATATGCTATCGTGCCCGCGAGATGTCCGAGGTAACTTGGTTATGAAGTCCATGGATATATGTTCCCACTTCCACATGGGAATTTCGGGTTGTTCAAGTAATCCACTTGGACGTTGATGCTCCGCTTTAACCTTCGTGCATGTAAGGCACTTAGCAACATAGGTTGCTATGTCTCGTTTCATTCCGGGCCACCAATATTGACTTCGTAAGTCCATGTACATCTTATCGGAGCCCGGGTGAATTGAATAACGAGTCCGATGTGCTTCGTTCATGATAGAAGCCCGAAGGTTATTGCGTTTGGGGATCCAGATTCGGTTTGCGAAGTACATTAGCCCATTGGCTCTTGTTTCTAATTGGGCTAAGAGATTTGGCTCGAGCTCTTCCTTCATACTCCCTTCGGTTTGCACCGCTTGCTGTGCTTCTCGAATACTCGCCTCGATGTCACAATCGATCCTTAAGTTCTGCAATAACACCGTAGCATTGCTGACATCGAGTCGGACTTCAGTATCAAACTCTCCCAATGTATCGAACCATTGGCGTCGGTCGCGAATCTCTTGAACGGAAAGCATCTTTTGATGCGTCTTTCGACTCAATGCATCGGCTACGACATTTGCCTTGCCGGGATGGTAGCGGATATCACAATCGTAGTCGCTAATTAGTTCCACCCAACGACGTTGCCTCATATTGAGGTCCTTCTGATTGAAAACGTGTTGGAGGCTCTTGTGGTCCGTGTAGACTATACATTGCGTGCCGTATAGATAGTGTCTCCAGATTTTCAAAGCAAAGACCACCGCTCCGAGCTCGAGATCGTGCGTCGTATAATTTACCTCGTGAACCTTCAATTGTCTCGAGGCATATGCGATGACCTTTCCCCGTTGCATGAGAACACAACCAAGGCCTTGTTTCGACGCATCGCAGTATACCGTGAAGTCGTCATTCCCATCCGGTAGCGTCAGAATAGGGGCATTGCACAACTTGTGCTTCAATGTCTCAAACGCCTCTTCTTGCTCGGCTTTCCACTCGAAAGGCTTGTTCTTCTGAGTCAAGGACGTGAGTGGCTTTGCGATTTTTGAGAAGTTGGCAATAAATCGCCGGTAATACCCGGCTAGGCCAAGAAACGATCGTACTTCCGTCGGAGTTGTGGGAGCACTCCAACTCTTTACGGCTTCGACCTTCGCAGGGTCGACGTGAATTCCTTGACTATTCACAACGTGCCCTAAGAACTGTACTTCTTCAAGCCAAAACTCACATTTCGAGAATTTCGCGTACAGTTGTTCCTTCTTCAACAGTTCGAGGATTTGACGGAGATGAAGTTCATGATCGGAGCGAGACTTGGAATAAATAAGAATGTCGTCAATGAAAACGATGACGAACTTGTCTAGGTATGGCTTGCACACCCGATTCATAAGATCCATGAAGACCGCTGGAGCATTGGTTAAGCCGAAAGGCATAACCATGAACTCGTAATGCCCATACCGGGTGCGGAATGCAGTCTTTGGGATATCGTCGTCGTGGACTCGCAGTTGATGATAACCCGAACGCAAGTCGATTTTTGAAAAGATTGCAGCTCCTTGAAGTTGGTCGAAAAGATCGCCGATACGAGGAAGAGGATACCGGTTCTTGATAGTCAACTTGTTGAGCTCCCGGTAATCGATACACATGCGGAAAGACCCATCTTTCTTCTTCACAAATAAGACAGGTGCACCCCAAGGAGAAGAACTAGGGCGGATAAACCCCTTCTCGGATAATTCCTGGAGTTGGCTAGAGAGTTCTTGCATTTCCGATGGTGCGAGTCGGTAAGGTGATTTAGCCGCGGGGCTTGCTCCCGGAATCAAGTCGATTTTAAATTCTACTTCGCGTACGGGAGGTAACCCGCTAAGATCATCGGGAAAGACCTCAGGGAATTCTCGTACAACTGGAACATCTTTGAGTTCCTTCTCCTTGGTTTTGGTGTTGACTACATAGGCCAAGAATGCCGGATAACTCTTACTTAGGCATTTCTGAGCCTTAGTACATGACATAAGCTTGAGTCCTTTGGAGGCCCGTTCACCGAACACCTTCAACGTGTCCCAGGAGGGTAAGGGCATGCGAATGCACTTCTCGAAACAAATGATCTCGGCATGGTTCTTAGATAACCAATCCATGCCAATAATGACGTCGAAACTCCCGAGTTTCATAGGAATAAGGTCGATAAGAAACTTATGGTCATCGAGACACAATAGACAATCGCGGATAACCACGTCGACGGTAATGGGTTCTCCATCAGCAACTTCGACGGTGAGAGGTCTCTCTAGGTTTGAGCGAGGTTTAGAAAGTGTCGGCTCGAACTCTAAGGAAACGAAACTTCTATCGGCGCCCGAATCAAATAATACGTATGCATAGGTGTCATTAATAAGAAACATACCTGTATAGGTTTTAAAGGCACTTAAGGACACAAGTAAGGAATTTTAAGAGAAATTCTACAGGGATAGGGTTGCAATTTTTACGTACCGTTCACCACCTCGTTGTTCGCCTGGGCTTGGTTCGCGTTGATGTTGAAAGCACGTCCACGAGCTTGTGGAACATTGCCCACAAGACGAGGGCACTGGGGTCGGTAGTGACCTGGTTCTCCACAGTTGTAGCAGACCCGATTTGTTTCCGTCACTGCGTTCCCTAATGCTCGGCGACACGTTGCCATAAGGTGCCCGTACTTGCCACATAGTGTGCAGATGCGACATGGAAGATTGCCCGGGTGGTGATGGACACATGCCTGCAAATACTCCCACAAGGGGAGGGCTATTACTCATCTCACCCAACGGGACGCGTTTAAAGCCTTGAGCCTGTGGGCAAAGAGGACAGTATCCCACCGCTGTGCGACTCTGATGTACACTTCGGTGGGTGGTGATGGACACATGCCTGCAAATACTCCCACAAGGGGAGGGCTATTACTCATCTCACCCAACGGGACGCGTTTTAAACCCGTGAGGCTGCGGCCAAAGCGGACAATATCCAGTTGCGGCTCTCGTACACCTTCCTGCGGGGGGTGTCACAGTTGGTATCAGAGCCAGGGCCGGGCCGTTGTGCCAGCGAGGACGCTGGTCTCACTTCGGTGGGTGGATGGACACATGCCTGAAAATATGGCTATGACTCATCCCACATCGGTTGGGCAGGTGAACGAAGGTCTCTTTATAAGGGGCTGGATACCTTCCCAATGTGACGCGTTTTAAATCCGTGAGGCTGCGGCCAAAGCGGACAATATCATGTTCCGGCTCTCGTACACCTTCCTGCGGGGGGTGTCACAATCATAATAAGTGATTTAATTACTAAAAGAACAATATATAAATATATATATATAGGTATAAATAACTAAACAATTTAATTATTTAGTTACTTATATATATATATATATATATATATATATATATATATTTATACATAGTTCTTTTAATAGCTAAATCATTTATATTGATTATGATTATACAATATTATAATTGTTTACTATATATAAATATTTATATATACATTCAAACAATTTAATTGTTTAGTTACTTATATATATATATATATTTATACATAGTTCTTTTAATAGTTAAATCATTTATATTGATTATTTTACACAACATTATAATTGTTTAGTATATATATTTATATGTATATTCAAACAATTAAATTGTTTGATTACTTATACTTATAAATATATATATATTTGTATATAGTCCCTTATAATAGCTAAATCACTCATTATAATTATTATATACAATCCTTAAAAATCGGTTTAACGTACAATTTAATCAAGTTTTATTTATTATTTCTTTTACGCGCCAACAATTGATTATACCAAGTATAATCCATTTGTTCCATTTAACCGATCACGTTATTAACATGTAATAAATACGAATAATTATTAAATCATATTAGACCTACAATTAATCATCAAACAAATTATAACGCGCTACTTTATTTCGTTTAGGTGCGTTGTGACGTTTGTGTTGGAAATCTTATTCGTGGTTATTCTTATTTCACCTACAAGTCTTCTTTATTAAACAAGTGAGTTCTTATGCCCCGCTTTACGATTATTGCACATCTTTCGGGGTGAAACATGTTGCTTATACAAACTTACACATACACGTTTTGATACTTATTACACACGTGCAATTCTTACATAGTCGTGGTTGTTTGGATATGTTTAGTATTATATGAGATGTGACATACGTGTGCAATCATTAACTATTGCTAGCCTAGCGAAGTCTTAGATCTTTGGGCCTGACAAGCCTATTTGGTGCTAAAGTCGATGTATTGCCGACTCCTAGGAGCCGTATGCTTGTGCACTAGGGAACCAAATACACTTAGCTAATCATGCTTATTCATATTATTCAGTCGAGGCTTGATTGTAACTATGCATGTTCTATATACTTGCTATCTTGTGACCATTGACTAGAATTGCCACATTTTGTATACTTATTGTATTTAAAACCATGAGAATTCACCAACTAGTTAGTTGACTTTATTTTCAACATGTTTCAGGTAATGTGCAAGCTTAGCGATGATTGAAGGATTGCATAAACCTAGAACACGGACCTAGGCTTAATAAAGACGATTGAATTCTTGTTTTGTTTGATTTATTTTGAGACATTGATGTATGTGGTGTTTGAAACAACTGACTAATGGCATTTTATACTTTAACATAGCGTTATGTGGCTGTGAACAATCTTAACCCTCACACCTCGACGTTTCCGCCGTCAAGGTTGGGGTGTGACATTTGTAAATAACTTTGTGAAATTATAAGATATATAATTTCCACAATAAAAGTAATTCATTAAAGGATAACGTTAATATTGTGTCCATTAATAATTTAATGATTCTTAAACTATTGTTTTAAGTTCAATGTTATATAAATAATTATTTAATTATTTTAAAAGAATTCATTTGAATATATAAAAGTTAAATGAACATAAAGAAAATAATTAAACTTTTAAAAGAATAGCATTTAGATCAATGTTTTATGATTTATTAAAATAAACTAAAACCAGAAAAGAATCCGATTGTATGATTGATCATGTAATGGTTTTTTTATAAGATAAACAATATTTAAAGTCTTTTTAACAAAATATTTAACTAATTATATTCTTTGTTATAATTAAAATAAAAATGTTAGAGGATATTAAAAGAAATAATTTTTTTTCAGAAAAATTTTATTAACTTCTAAATAAAGAAAATTTGTAAAACAGATTTTTATAATATTTTAGAATTTTTTAATGAATTTTTATGAAATTTTAAAGGCTGAAAACTATAGTTTAAAAAAAATAATGAGGGAGCCCGGGTTCGAACCCGGGTCCTCAAGGTTTGGATGTGAGTGGGGAACCGGTAGACCAAGGCTTCCAGCCGCGGTTTATTTCGGTTTCAATTTCTTATAAACCACTTCATTAAGTTTCCCCCAATCTCAAGAACCCTAGAAACTAAAATCAATCAAATTGAACCTTAATTTGATAAGGATTACTGAAATAATCATGGGGCTTTGATTCCCCATGTAATTTCGAGTATGTGTATATGTTCAATTTACCCGAATGAAAATGAAATGATGATGAACACTCGATGAACACGTCGCGGCCAAGAGTGCATGATTTCTATGTGGTTATTGATGATAATCCAATTAATCATGTAGATAGCTTCGTATGATGATTAGGACTAAAAGCCCTTTACCAGTTTCAGGCTGAATTGATTGAAAAGTGGGTTTGGATGGGGGTGCAGGTTTGCGATGAAGATGATGATCGATGGTGGTGTGTGGTTGTGTTACAGATGAAATTGAGAGTTGTGTACGTTTAGTAATGGTTATATGATCGTTTAGATTGAACTAATTGAATTTTTAATGTTGTTTACAGCTCGAACGGCTAAGTGATCGAAGGGGGCTTCGGTTATGTTTTGGATCGGATGGTAACCGATGTTTAAACATAATTAATATAGGCATTCAAGTTCAAATCATGTATCCGAAACAATTTGAAACGGTTTTGGGTTAAAAAGCCATATGATTTCGAGGTTTTAAGGTGGCCGGAGCCTCGTCGGAGGGCTTGGCCGGAATCACGGGCCGGAGAGGGGGGGAAGAACTTGGTTTTTTAAAAATTAAAGCTTTGGTTCCTGTGGTTTCAAATGGGTTAATTGGTGCCCAAAGTTTAGATTTTTGTTTTTAAATAAATTACGCTTTAGTCCCTTCTGTTGAAATGTTCCTTGTTTATGTACAAAACTTATTATTTACAAGTTTTTAACTTATATAGCTTATTTGTTTTCATCTATTACAAAATTAAACACTAATCAAGCTTATTATTATTACCATTTGTAACGCCCCAAATTTCCAAATGGACCTAAGTGGCGAAATAATATTAATAGTAGTATTATTGAAATTTATTCTCGAAAAGATTAGCTAATTTGTCAAGTTAGGTTGGGAAACAAAATATTGAAAACTTGAGGGACCAAACATGGTTAGGGTTGGAATTTATAAAATAACCCTACCCCCCCCTAGCAATCGGCGCCCCCTTTCTTCTTCCCCAAATCAGCCGCTGCTCTCCTTTCTCCCCTCCCAACCGAGCGACCTCCCTTCCCCTTTTCCCCTTCCGGCGACTTTGTGGCTACGGTCGGAGTTCCGGGCCTGCTTCGGCCGAGCGATCAAAGAGGCAACCTCACACCCCCCCCCTCTCGGCAGCTACATCCCAACCCCAACCGAACCCCTCCCCTAGTTCTGTGCAGGGCGACGGTGGTGTTACGATGAAGATCGGTTGGAGCAGGAGGTTCGATGATGATGATGATTTAGTGATGATGGTGACCCCCTTTCTTCCCCTTTCTCCGATTGGAAACTCACGACAGCCCCCCCTGGATAAGCCCCGTCGGCTCACGATGGTGGTTATGGGTGGTGCCGCGGTGACAAAGTCGTGGTGATGGTGGTCGCGGTGGTGTAGGCTGTGGTTGGGGTGTTCATGGTGGCTGCGGTATGGTGATGGTAGCCGATGGTGTTGACGATGGCTGTGGATGTAGGCGCCGGTAGTGGCTGGTTCTCGGTGCAAGGAGCGATGGTAGTGGTGATGTCGGCAGCGTTGGTGGTGGCTGTCGGGTCGAAGGAAACCGAACCAGTCGGTGATGGCTGCAGGTGTTTGGTGTTTGAGTAATGGTTGCAAAACAACAGTGGTGACGAGGTAATCTGTGATTGTGGTTGTGTTGTTGTTTGTTGAGATTCATCTTGACTGTGATTCTGTCTGTCGATTGGTTGTTGCTATGATTGTGGTTGTGTTGTGGCTGCAGTTTGTTGTGGTTGTGTAAGTGTTAATACCTGGAGTTGGTAATGTTAGGTTGGTCATGCTGGTGATGATGATGATTTAGCGATGAAGGCGTTGTTTGAATGATGTTGTTGTTAGAATGATGATGGTGAAACTGTTAGATAACGATGAGGATTGCTTTAGAATGATGATGTTAATGGTGTCTAAATGTTGACGATAAAGGTGTTTGGTTGCTCATGTTGGTGCTTTATGATGAAGATGAATTAGTAAACATGGGCTTAAGGTGACAGATACTTGATGATGATGACATGATGTGTACATGATGGACTAGCTATGTTTAGGATTATCTTGATGTTTAAAAGGAGGATGGTCCTATGATGATATGGGTTATGAATACATAACAAGGATAGTTAGCATAAAGTCGTGGCATGGTTATAGATTGATGATTATGGTAATGATTCTAGTATGATAATGTTTAAGTGGCACGGTTATGTTAATAATTCGATGGTCTTGTTATGGTTAGGGCAACGTGTTTGGGGGAGTCATTTTGATGGCTACGGTTCGTGCCATTATAATGATTATGTTTTAGGTGTTTCTTGACTGTTTGGGTATGACATGAGGTTGTTGGATCCGATTGGGGGCAGCGTAGACTGGCTAGCTACGCTAGACGACTAAGAAGGGAGTCGGGTTGTGCGTTTGTTCGGGATGACGTAGAATGTTTATTATGGGCAATGTGGGTTAAAGCTAGACGACTTGGGATGATTTCTTTATGGATTGCAGTAACGACACCCAAGGTGAGTTTCTAGACCCCCCCTTTTTACATGTTTTATACGGTTTTTGGGGCTGGAAATACATGTATGTATGTTTCTATAAGGTTGGGTATTTTACCCGTATATTTATTTGCATGTGTATGTGGGTCGGGTATGTAATGGGAAGATGTATGGTTATGAATATGTTGAGTTCATGCTTAGAACCGTATGTGAATGTTTAGAATTAAGTGATATGATGTTGAGACTGGAACACGACTTAGAAATATGAACAGACTGTTATTACGCCTAATAAGCCCAATAGTGCTCATGAGTCCCAATAGTGCTCATGAGTCTGAAAAATAAACTAAGTATGGACTTATGAGTCCCAATAGGGCTCATGAGTCCCAATAGTGCTCATGAGTCTGAAAAATAAACTAAGTATGGACTTATGAGTCCCAATAGTGCTCATGAGTCCCAATAGTGCTCATGAGTCTGAAAAGTAAACTAAGTATGGAGTTATGAGTCCCAATAGTGCTCATGAGTCCCAATAGTGCTCATGAGTCTGAAAATAAACTAAGCATAAGGTGAAAAGTCTAAACAGTGGTCATATACCTAGAAAAGTCAGCCGAAATGACTAAGTGTAGGGTTATAAGTTCAAACAGGGCTCATGCGCCCAAACACTTAGAATTTTTACAGGAAATTTCCGGGAATCCGGATTTCAAGGATTTGACCAGGGTTGACTAGGGTTAATTAACAATGATGTTTTATGCATGCAATGATGATTAATAATTGACCCCTTATTAAGGTTACTGATATTATTATCAGTATTTTATTATTGTTAACAATATTATTATTTAATATTGTTAAGGATGAGATGACGTGAATGTATGAATAAAAGTAAAAATCGTACGTATATAATGAATGAATGAATGAAATGAACGTACAAACGTATGTAATGTATGAATGAATGAAAGTAAGATACATACAAATGAAAGAAAGAGTATGAAAGAATATGATGGTTAAACGATGAATGCCACACGAACGAAAGTTAATGAACGAACGAAAGTTAATGAACGAACGAAAGTCTTGCAAGCAAATGTATGGAGGTGCACACCCCTGGCAGGTGTTAGCTCAACTGTGATGCGGGTTAGCTACCCCGGAGGATGCACGCAGGGTCAATCCTTGAGATTGATAATGAGGTGAGCAACTTTGTGTTGCAACAGACTCGGTTAGCAGGCAATCCGAGAGATTGCCACTGAGGTGAGCAACTATGTGTTGCAACAGACTTGGCTAACATATAGATAATGAGGTGAGCAACTACGTGTTGCAACAGACTCGGTTCGCAGGCAATCCGAGAGATTGCCACTGAGGTGAGCAACTATGTGTTGCAACAGACTTGGCTAACATATAGATAATGAGGTGAGCAACTACGTGTTGCAACAGACTCGGTTAGCAGGCAAATTATGAGATTTGCCACTGAGGTGAGCAGCCGTGTGCTGCAACAGACTTGGCTAACATATTGACGTTGAGGTGAGCAACTACGTGTTGCAACAGACTCGGTTAGCAGGCAAATCATGAGATTTGCCACTGAGGTGAGCAGCCTTGTGCTGCAACAGACTTGGCTAACATATGATAGAATGAAATGAATGAACGTACGAAGGAATGTAATGAACATATGAATGAAAGAAATGACCGTACGTATGCAATGAATGTATGAATGAAATGAACGTATGAATATATGTAATGTATGAATGAAAGAAAGTAAGATACATACGAACGGAAGAACTAATATGAAAGAAAGAATACGAATGTAAACGATGAACGACACACTAACGAAAGTAAATGAACGAATGACGAGGATAATAATAATATTATCTGTTTACGTACTTGTGTGACCGCATGTAAGTAAAGAAAGGTTTTTCATGAGAGGAAAAGCAAAGTATTTTAAATTATAAAACTAGAACTCACTCAGCAACGCTGACTTTTATGTATTTTCCAGTTGGCAGGTGACAGGTTGCTGAGGATGGCACACGGGGGTGGCTACTTGACGGGCAAGGCTGATATCCATTTATGCTTTGACGACACTGTTGTTTTGTATTTCATTCAATTAAATATTTTGTGAACTTATAAACTAAAATGTATTGCTTAACAACAGCGTTCTAAATGAATGGATGGTTTTTGTTTAAATTAATTCCGCTGCTTAACTTTATAATATGTATGTTTTATGCTGTGAATAACCAACTGTGAGGTGCCCGGGAACGGGGCCTTACAAGTTGGTATCAGAGCTAAAGTTTAAGTGAAACGGGTAAATTTTCAAAATAAACCTTAACTTAAACTGAGAATGGGACGGAAAGAGGGATGTCAGCCCGAGTAGCCATGTGCCATCAGGTATTGTTTTCTTAAAAGTTAATCAGTATTATGTGTGTGTGCTATATGAATTATGTGTTCTTAGTAGATTTAGATGCTGATGTAGTCAGGATAGGAAGTGCTTGGGGTGTGGAGAGTAAAGTAAGTGGCTAATCACAACTGGCCACTGTAATTAGGGACTTACTATACTTGACATAAACTGAGCTGTTCCCTTGGATGACTGTTTCAGTATTTGAATCTTATAGGAAGTGGGAAGTTGACAGATGTGTACGAGGTGTGTGATTCCCCGATGAGACCGTTAGAGACTTGACAGCGATGCCAGCAAAGACATATAATAAAATTCTAGACTTCGTACCCAGGAATTTAAAAGTGTTGTACCCATGGGCTAACTTACAAGTGAGGAGAATTAACGATTTAGGTTACAAGATCCCTAGGGGAAATAGGTTTCTTCAGACGAGTAATTCTTTGCATGGCGTTTCAGCAAGGAATTACTAATAGAGATGAAAACTTACAATACTCGTCATGACCTGGACCATTGCCTTGAACGATAGCGTTAGTGGTCCGAATCTTGTAGGTAGCTTAAATGATTGATGAGATGTTTTAAGAAGGTAAAGTGATAATGTAGGAACTACCTTTAGTAAAGCTATTTGGATAGAAGTGTCTGTAAATGACTGTAAATAGTAATGGAAAGTTAGGGCCTTCTTCTGGATTGCATGTTACTACCCTAATTGGACGTAATATAGTCTTGGATATGAATCGACTAGCTGCATACGGGACTGATACTGCACAACATGGAATATGACCCATTGGATAGCACATGATGGTAGTCCGGCCATGACTTATAGTAATAATGAGGGTATGGTTTTAAAGATGATTCCTATGATAAAGCTAGACAAGTTTGTGAGGCATGGTTGAGGAGATTATATAGCATAAGTGAAAGATGCTAAGGCTAAAGCGTTATAGTTGACAGACGTACAAGTGACGCGTTTTGCCTGAGCGATGGTGGTACGTCCCGGTTCAGGTGAAAACAAAATCGTGAGGCGATGGTAGTTCGTCCCGGCCAAAGCGGACAATATCATGGTGCGGTTACGTTGGGCTGCTACGGAGGGGCTGTTACGTTGGGCTGCTACGTTGGACTGCTACGTTGGGCTGCTACAAATGGCGCGTGCTTTCCAGAGGTGTTCGCAGAGGACCTCCTTGGAGTTTTGAATATAGAGTTACGGATCGATTGGTCACCAGAGACTCAACTCGTAGCCCAGGTAAAGTACCGATTGGCTTCGTCAGTAGTGAAAGAGTTAATGATCTAGCTTCAAGACCTTTTAATAAAGGTTTTAATCAAACTGAGTATTTCATCTAGGGGATATGTCGGTGTTGCCTGTAGAGAAGAAATATTGAAGAATGAAGATGTGTAAGGACTACAGGTAGTTGAATAAGCTGACAGTGAACGTTACGCAAGTATGACCCTGGATTGGCAAACTATTCCACCAATTGAAAGGCGCAAGTTGGTTGTAAGGATAGACCCTAAGTAGGGTCACCATAGAATAAGGGAAAGAGAGCGTGATGCTCTTTGTATAACATTAGGCATAGTGTGAATGTTATGAGATCTTTTGGTAATATTTACTTGATAGATATGGACTGCCGGCTTATGCTGAGTGGATTAGTGATAATGTTTATCGATGATGTTATTAGCAACTCTAAGAGTAAGGGAGACCACGTATGTCACATCCGCGGGGTGTTGAGGACAAGGATGGAAGAGAATTTATAAACAATGTCCTTAGAGTGTACATCCTGGCTACGTGAAGTGCAACTCTTGAGATCATGATAGACTTTGATAGTATGGAAGCAGTAGTAAAAGAGATTTTTTGGGAATGATGTTGACACCTGTAGCTTATGAGAATGACTGATTACTATAAAAGATATGTTTTGGGCTTGTCAAGGATAACAATGCCATTTGGTAATGTTGACAAGAAACGATGCCAAGTCTGAGTGAGAAGTTAGTTAATAAATGTGAACATGAACTAAATAAGAAAGGTTAACATGAGCCTTGGTGATAATGTTATCAGTAAGTGCTGAAAACCTAGAACCATGTGTTCCATACAAAGATCTGACTGAATATATATATATATATATATTCAATACAACATGGCAGAACAATGGTTATGTTGTTCACAAGGTTAAATACAAGATGATGATATAATTACTCATGAATTAGGGTTCGTAGTCATAATGTTTGCATTAATGAAATTGATCCATAAGAGGAGTGCGGTAGGACGTTTGAAGGTTGCAAAGGCTATGTGTTGGCGGCTAAAGAAGATCATACCTTATATGGTGTGTGTGGAACATGTTTAGAAGCAACATGAGAATCTATGGTGATTGAGAAAGTATTATCCCACGTTGTGTAAGGACCAACAGGTTTCGAGGACGAAACCTAAATAAGGGGGATAGACTTGTAACGCCCCAAATTTCCAAATGGACCTAAGTGGCGAAATAATATTAATAGTAGTATTATTGAAATTTATTCTCGAAAAGATTAGCTAATTTGTCAAGTTAGGTTGGGAAACAAAATATTGAAAACTTGAGGGACCAAACATGGTTAGGGTTGGAATTTATAAAATAACCCTACACCCCTAGCAATCGGCGCCCCCTTTCTTCTTCCCCAAATCAGCCGCTGCTCTCCTTTCTCCCCTCCCAACCGAGCGACCTCCCTTCCCCTTTCCCCCTTCCGGCGACTTTGTGGCTACGGTCGGAGTTCCGGGCCTGCATCGGCCGAGCGATCAAAGAGGCAACCTTACACCCCCCCCCCTCTCGGCAGCTACATCCTAACCCCAACCGAACCCCTCCCCTGGTTCTGTGCAGGGCGACGGTGGTGTTACGATGAAGATCGGTTGGAGCAGGAGGTTCGATGATGATGATGATTTAGTGATGATGGTGACCCCCTTTCTTCCCCTTTCTCCGATTGGAAACTCACGACAGCCCCCCCCCCGGATAAGCCCCGTCGGCTCACGATGGTGGTTATGGGTGGTGCCGCGGTGACAAAGTCGCGGTGATGGTGGTCGCGGTGGTGTAGGCTGTGGTTGGGGTGTTCATGGTGGCTGCGGTATGGTGATGGTAGCCGATGGTGTTGACGATGGCTGTGGATGTAGGCGCCGGTAGTGGCTGGTTCTCGGTGCAAGGAGCGATGGTAGTGGTGATGTCGGCAGCGTTGGTGGTGGCTGTCGGGTCGAAGGAAACCGAACCAGTCGGCGATGGCTGCAGGTGTTTGGTGTTTGAGTAATGGTTGCAAAACAACAGTGGTGACGAGGTAATCTGTGATTGTGGTTGTGTTGTTGTTTGTTGAGATTCATCTTGACTGTGATTTTGTCTGTCGATTGGTTGTTGCTATGATTGTGGTTGTGTTGTGGCTGCGGTTTGTTGTGGTTGTGTAAGTGTTAATACCTGGAGTTGGTAATGTTAGGTTGGTCATGCTGGTGATGATGATGATTTAGCGATGAAGGCGCTGTTTGAATGATGTTGTTGTTAGAATGATGATGGTGAAACTGTTAGATAACGATGAGGATTGCTTTAGAATGATGATGTTAATGGTGTCTAAATGTTGACGATAAAGGTGTTTGGTTGCTCATGTTGGTGCTTTATGATGAAGATGAATTAGTAAACATGGGCTTAAGGTGACAGATACTTGATGATGATGACATGATGTGTACATGATGGACTAGCTATGTTTAGGATTATCTTGATGTTTAAAAGGAGGATGGTCCTATGATGATATGGGTTATGAATACATAACAAGGATAGTTAGCATAAAGTCGTGGCATGGTTATAGATTGATGATTATGGTAATGATTCTAGTATGATAATGTTTAAGTGGCACGGTTATGTTAATAATTCGATGGTCTTGTTATGGTTAGGGCAACGTGTTTGGGGGAGTCATTTTGATGGCTACGGTTCGTGCCATTATAATGATTATGTTTTAGGTGTTTCTTGACTGTTTGGGTATGACATGAGGTTGTTGGATCCGATTGGGGGCAGCGTAGACTGGCTAGCTACGCTAGACGACTAAGAAGGGAGTCGGGTTGTGTGTTTGTTCGGGATGACGTAGAATGTTTATTATGGGCGATGTGGGTTAAAGCTAGACGACTTGGGATGATTTCTTTATGGATTGCAGTAACGACACCCAAGGTGAGTTTCTAGACCCCCCTTTTTACATGTTTTATACGGTTTTTGGGGCTGGAAATACATGTATGTATGTTTCTATAAGGTTGGGTATTTTACCCGTATATTTATTTGCATGTGTATGTGGGTCGGGTATGTAATGGGAAGATGTATGGTTATGAATATGTTGAGTTCATGCTTAGAACCGTATGTGAATGTTTAGAATTAAGTGATATGATGTTGGGACTGGAACACGACTTAGAAATATGAACAGACTGTTATTATGCCTAATAAGCCCAATAGTGCTCATGAGTCCCAATAGTGCTCATGAGTCTGAAAAATAAACTAAGTATGGACTTATGAGTCCCAATAGTGCTCATGAGTCCCAATAGTGCTCATGAGTCTGAAAAATAAACTAAGTATGGACTTATGAGTCCCAATAGTGCTCATGAGTCCCAATAGTGCTCATGAGTCTGAAAAGTAAACTAAGTATGGAGTTATGAGTCCCAATAGTGCTCATGAGTCCCAATAGTGCTCATGAGTCTGAAATAAACTAAGCATAAGGTGAAAAGTCTAAACAGTGGTCATATACCTAGAAAAGTCAGCCGAAATGACTAAGTGTAGGGTTATAAGTTCAAACAGGGCTCATGCGCCCAAACACTTAGAATTTTTACAGGAAATTTCCGGGAATCCGGATTTCAAGGATTTGACCAGGGTTGACTAGGGTTAATTAATAATGATGTTTTATGCATGCAATGATGATTAATAATTGACCCCTTATTAAGGTTACTGATATTATTATCATTATTTTATTATTGTTAACAATATTATTATTTAATATTGTTAAGGATGAGATGACGTGAATGTATGAATAAAAGTAAAAATCGTACGTATATAATGAATGAATGAATGAAATGAACGTACAAACGTATGTAATGTATGAATGAATGAAAGTAAGATACATACAAATGAAAGAAAGAGTATGAAAGAATATGATGGTTAAACGATGAATGCCACACGAACGAAAGTTAATGAACGAACGAAAGTTAATGAACAAACGAAAGTCTTGCAAGCAAATGTATGGAGGTGCACACCCCTGGCAGGTGTTAGCTCAACTGTTGTAACATCCCGTATTTTTATAAACAATTAAATTTTAATGCATTATTAATTCCAATAATTAAAAAAAATTAATAATAATAATAATAATAATAATAATAATAATAACAAAAATAAACATAAAGTCCAGGGGGTGTTTTAGCAATTCTGAAACTTTAAAAGAATTTGTATAACATAAAATGATAAATACTAAACCTCAGGGACTAAATCTGTAATTTAATTCTACTTAAGTTGGGAACAAAATAAACAAACCAAAACCACAGGGACCAAATGTGTAATTTTTCAAACCCAAACCCCCCCCCCCGCCCCCCCGTTTTTCCGGCTAAATTCCGGCAGTCTCCGGCGAGTCTCCGGCGAGACCCAATACCCAAAATCACGCGGTTTTAACTAAATCAAAGGCTCCCGACACCTTCTCGTGGGTGATTCGAACACTATACCCTACCTTAAATTGAATATTACAATCGAAATGGTGCGATCTATCCACCAAACCCACTCGACCGAAAGTTTGGCCGACCATCCACTCAAACGACATTTTTAATCAAACTAAATCGACACTACTCGAACTTTAACTGGCTATAAATAGAATGCAAACTTCAATTTCATTCAAAACACAACAAAACATTCAATTCGATCACCACCCTCATCCGCAACCTGCAACTCAATCAACCACCACCTTCCAAGCCTTAAAACTCGAATTAAACATAGGGCTTTTGATTATAAGCCTAATTCGAAGCTTCCTGTGCAAGCAATTTGGTTTTCATCATCGTATGATCATCATTCGATTTCGGGTTATATCGCGGCTTGTTCTTCATTGTTCTTATCATCAAATCACTTCGAAACAGGTAATTTAACATACCCATATACTCGGTTTTACATGGGGATCAAAAGCCCCATCGATCTGATCATAAACAACATTGAATTGTTGTTCAATTTAGCTTCGATCGAAGCTAGGGTTCATAGTGATTTGGGGAAATTGGGAAACTATGGTTAAAAGAATTACAAACCAATTCTTACTGCGGCTGCGGCCTTTGGTTCACTAGTTAAGGATGTGTGTTGCAGACTTGAGGTCCCGGGTTCGAACCCGGGGACCCTAACCTATTTTTTTTTAATGCTTTCTAGCCTATAAAAAAATACATAAAAATTTCTAAAAATTATAAAAATAAATTCTATGAATTCTCCTTATTTTAAATATTACAAAATTATTTTCTGTAAATTTCTTTTATTTAAAAACCTTAATAAATTTTTATAAAATATTATTTAAAAATATTAAAAATACTTATTTATATAAAATAAATTCTAAATCAAGTTTAACTATGAAATAATCATGAAAATCATGAAAATTATATAAATATTATTTATAAATATTATAAATAATTATTTCTATAAAATAAACGCTATATTATCTTTAAATATTATTTAAATTCACAAATTATTTACAAATAAAATTGTGGGGTATTTCTTGTAAAATATATTTTAACTAAAATTCTAGATTAATACCTTATTATTAATCAAAATACTATAATTGTGATTATCCTTATTTGTAATTATCTTTGGATAATTATAAATTATATATTTAAACCACATCATTTTATATTTAATTCCAAAAATATATAAATACACTTATGAAACCCTTCTAATAAAATCAAAATGTAAATAATTATTTGGTAAAACTTAATACTTATTGATAGTTACTTATTAATACATATATAAATCTATAAAAACATTGTAACATATACATATCTAATTACGTGTGTGACACGTGTTAAACCAAATCAACTCAAACCTTACCAAATATATTCATTCGTATTAAAGACTCAATTACAATCAATAATAGGGTTGAACGTGTTTGATCGTGCTTTGCCTAATTCGTTGAAGTTCTTGTTCATATACATTACATCAATCCAAGGTGAGTTTCGTGGCCCCTTTTTACGCTTATATAACTTTTAAACATTTTAAACTTGGGGAAAAGAATGCTCACTTACTTTCAATCACCTTCCCTAGTGGAAGTCTGCTTCAACATTTATGGTTAACTTATATTGCTATTGAACGATGTTATTATGACTCTTGATTCTATGCTATGTTGCTACCTTGTATGTTATTTGGTGGCTTTATAATATAATGCGCTATAACTTTGATGCTATATGTGGTGTGATGGTTACTTGTGAATGCTATTGATCTTGGATGCTTTCGGCGGTGTGGTTCTTCTTTGTGGGTCTACTTTGTGGTTCTTCTTTGCCGAGCATCCACTACAACCATTAATCCCGGTAATTGGGACCTAAGGATTGGTTTGGTTGTAACCTAAACGTATGTGCTGTGTGGATCTTGCTACGTCATATTAAACTTATTATGCTATGGAAAACCTTTTTACATAACCATTAATCCCGGTAATGGGACCTAAGGACTGGTTTGGTTATACACTATACGTATGTGCTGTGTGGATCTTGCTACGTCTTAATAAACTATTTAAACTTGGGAATGTTTCCTTTCAGCCATCAATTCCCATGTGGAACCAATGTTTAGGTTTGGCTGTAGCTATTAAAAACTGGTAAACCGCCTATACATAAGTGTAGTCGCGGTAACGCTTATTGAACTTACTGTTATCATCATCAATACATAAAACCTGCGAAGCTCACCAACAATTATGTTGACCATTTTTGAGCATTTCTTTTCAGGTGATCAAAATCAAAGAGGATAGCTAGAGCTGATGCCTTAGCAGAGACCCTCAGGATTCCAATAGTTTTGCATTAGTAATGTATAACGTTTGTTTTCATTTGTGAACTCTGTGTATTTTGGATTTAGAATTAATAAGACTATGATAGTCGTGGAACTGACTAACCACGACACAAGTCACCATTGTGTCGGGCGACGTCATGACACGAAGATCTTGCATGTATTATGTCTCTGTAATTATACCAAGTGTTATGACGATCCCGTCCGTCGCATCCTCGTGTTTCCGCTCTAAGCGGGGGTGTGACAGATTGGTATCAGAGCCTTGGTTATAGAGATTTAGGTGGAGAATTCGACCTAGACTATAACCTAAGAACCTTCATATAGAATGCATGCTAGGGATTGTGTGCATTTGATTTTACCTAAATGTCTTTCATGATTTGTGTGACACATAGACACCTGTATTCTGGATTTCCTGGCAAAAGGCCCTCGGGCTAAGGCAAGCATATCGCATATATCTCATTACAAGACCTGGTATGCTTACCTGGGGATTTCTGGGATGAGTGATAAACTATGGTCAATACACATATCTACAAGGCAATGGGTCAAATATATTAAGTCTATGAACTTAATATACAGGTATATTCCTATATACCTAATAATCTACAAGTATGTTCCTACATACCTAATTTTATACATGTACACGTGTTATCTGAACATCCCGGGGAAGACATTATTACTCTCAGTCTTTCTCCATGGGATACTTTTATATTAAGAACTTTACGCTTGTATGCGCACAACATCATATTATTAGGGAACTTCGGTGATCACGCGTAGCGTCAATCTCGGATATTGAATCCGACCCTATCATTGTTATGACTGAAATCCTGAAAGTATGATGGATATGCAGTTACCATTAGACTTAATGTGCTTATATGCTTATTTGCTATTACATGCTATTATTGGAATACTGGCTCATGGACATAAGGACATTACATTATTTATGCTTGATGAATTTAGATAATACTATGATGTTAACTTGGGGTAAGTGGAGCTAGGGTGACCATGCAAGGTAAATTACCATTACGGGTGCACACGTAATTGTAATTCACCATGCATGAGAAGTCTGGCTAATCTTATCATGAGGTAACGATCATGAGTATCACAAGTTTCTATTCTATACCCTAGGGTGCTAGGGTCATAATTCTAGTAAGTCCTTGTTAAGGCAATCAAACATTATCATATACTCAAGTCCTGTCCTACTTAAAGCCTTCTTGGTATTTCCAATCACGATATTGACCTTATGAAACATTCCTCCACTTAGCATTTCAGTAACTACTGATTAATGCTTAGAATGAAAGTGGAATACATGAATGTAGAGGAGTAATGATACTCTCTACCCATACAAAATGTTAATATTTAAGTAGGTGCTAAGGAAAATTAAGATGTTATGTAACTAGTTTAAGTATCATTCAAGGTATATCGTTGATGTGGTGGGAACGCTGCGGGGAACCCTATATATAAACATCACCGGTATACTAAGAATGTGCTTAAACTAGGCTACATAATGATCTTGATGGACGAAGCATGGGTTATTGGAACTTGATAAGTAGAACCATATATGATTCTTTTTATACTTTGATTCCTATCAAAGCACACACAAATCTTAAATCATAGTCAAGGCATTGCGTGCCTAAATCAAATAATTTTCAAAATGAGCTTTGACTCGTTATTCGTGGTTTTCAAAATCTCGACAAAGTCTATGCCTCACCAACCAATACATGCAATGTTGGAAGAGTGGGATGAGTATCTGCTTATCGAAACGCATGTCTTCAACAAAGATGTGGTTAACTTAAAACTTTGGTTAGTCAACATACTCGCTTTGAACTACGAATCAAACGATTACACACGGAACATCTCATTATTATTATGCCAAATTCCCGATAGTTGTTTTCATGTTGTATAGCTCGTATTGCCCAATTCTCATAAAATATCTTAATGATATTTCAAAACGACTACTCGTCAAAAACGATCCCGATCTGGAAATTCTGGCCGTAAGGTTACTGCTATTGTGGCACGTGAGGTTGCTACGGTCATACCAACTCTCCTAACTTATCTGCATCAAGGCGCGAACCCTGCTCAAATCTCTATTTGTCAACCCTCGATTGTTTTCTTGTTATTATCAAGATAAGCATGAATTCCATACCCTGATGACTAAATCTCAACTCTTGATCTCCAACTTACCATGGTTATAATGAAGTAACTTGAAGGATGAACCGATGTTAGTAATTCGACCTACCAAGCCAAAGCATGATTTCTGAACCTGAAAGGAGACCCGATCGTATTAAGTTGATTTTGATTCCAAGTTTGGAGCACTTAAACTTCTTAAATCAATTTCACTCCCTTTATCCTCATATTTTGACCTAGCTATATGGAAACATTTATTCCTTATCTATCGACTTTCATTTTGAGTTATCATCAAAACGTGATTGTGCGATGGTAGTCTTTCTAAACAATCCCTCTGCTAAAGATACTATCAACTTATGAACATGACTTTCTAGTCACGTAAATGTTCTCAGCTGAACTCATGGTTTGTTGAACTGCGTATGTAAACTTACTTAGATATTGTTATCTTGCAAAAACATGTTTACAAATACCTTTCCTATTATTCGCGTCAATTCTTGAACCGCTCTTGAATCCTTAACCTTGAAAATCATTAGAATTCTATTTTGGATTTGGACAACAAGACTCGTTATTATCCTCATTGCGATATAAAGGTTCATAAACCTTCGTAACTTGTAGACATGGGTTTGGTCTAAAGGAAAAGACGACGTAGCTTGGTATGTGTCCAAGTGTCTTACCTTCACATATAACAAAACCAAACCTCCGTGTTCCCGTAAAATCTCCTGTTTAACTTTCATTCACTAAGTGCCTCTTAGAGGTCATAATGACAATTGGTGCATTATAAAAATTCAATTCGACACATTATCCCTCAACGTCGAGAAATTAACCTGCATCTGTTTCAAATATTCGTATACCGTGGTATGATGTTAAAACATCAATCGTTATTCTAAATGATTGATTCATTTTCTGTTTTAACAATATTCTTAACCATCCTTGTGAACCCATTCTAAGACCTTCGCATGGCGTATTATTCTTAGACCGATGGTTGGTCAAAGGAGAAATACATAGTCACAAGATATGCGTTAAGGTCGTTTCATATGAGGACGTTTGGGATTCTTAAATTCCAACGGTTAACCTTTCTTATCATTGCTGGTCTTTTAATGATTTCTAGACTTCACCTTACCACGAAATTATATTGTGGAAGTTGTGATTATAAGTCTAAACATACCATGGTAACTCGTCATCGTGTCCTAACGTTCCATATGCCAAATCTCAAAGAGAGTCTCGCGATTCTCTGGAAGAGTTCAAATTGGCATACATTATGTGAAGAATCTTGTAAAAGATTATATACAAATGAAACAAAGCCAGATACCTATTGTCAAAGTCCACTGGGAATCTAAACGTGGCACAGAGTTCACCTGTGAACGTGAGGACCAAATAAAACCCCAGTATCCTCATCTTTTCGTTTCAGCCTCCTCATGATTAAAATTTCGGGACGAAATTTCCTAAAGCAGGGGAGACTGTAACATCCCGTATTTTTATAAACAATTAAATTTTAATGCATTATTAATTCCAATAATTAAAAAAAAAAATAATAATAATAATAATAATAATAATAATAATAATAACAAAAATAAACATAAAGTCCAGGGGGTGTTTTAGCAATTCTGAAACTTTAAAAGAATTTGTATAACATAAAATGATAAATACTAAACCTCAGGGACTAAATCTGTAATTTAATTCTACTTAAGTTGGGAACAAAATAAACAAACCAAAACCACAGGGACCAAATGTGTAATTTTTCAAACCCAAACCCCCCCCCCCCCCCCCCCCCCCCCGTTTTTCCGGCTAAATTCCGGCAGTCTCCGGCGAGTCTCCGGCGAGACCCAATACCCAAAATCACGCGGTTTTAACTAAATCAAAGGCTCCCGACACCTTCTCGTGGGTGATTCGAACACTATACCCTACCTTAAATTGAATATTACAATTGAAATGGTGCGATCTATCCACCAAACCCACTCGACCGAAAGTTTGGCCGACCATCCACTCAAACGACATTTTTAATCAAACTAAATCGACCCTACTCGAACTTTAACTGGCTATAAATAGAATGCAAACTTCAATTTCATTCAAAACACAACAAAACATTCAATTCGATCACCACCCTCATCCGCAACCTGCAACTCAATCAACCACCACCTTCCAAGCCTTAAAACTCGAATTAAACATAGGGCTTTTGATTATAAGCCTAATTCGAAGCTTCCTGTGCAAGCAATTTGGTTTTCATCATCGTATGATCATCATTCGATTTCGGGTTATATCGCGGCTTGTTCTTCATTGTTCTTATCATCAAATCACTTCGAAACAGGTAATTTAACATACCCATATACTCGGTTTTACATGGGGATCAAAAGCCCCATCGATCTGATCATAAACAACATTGAATTGTTGTTCAATTTAGCTTCGATCGAAGCTAGGGTTCATAGTGATTTGGGGAAATTGGGAAACTATGGTTAAAAGAATTACAAACCAATTCTTACTGCGGCTGCGGCCTTTGGTTCACTGGTTAAGGATGTGTGTTGCAGACTTGAGGTCCCGGGTTCGAACCCGGGGACCCTAACCTATTTTTTTTAATGCTTTCTAGCCTATAAAAAAATACATAAAAATTTCTAAAAATTATAAAAATAAATTCTATGAATTCTCCTTATTTTAAATATTACAAAATTATTTTCTGTAAATTTCTTTTATTTAAAAACCTTAATAAATTTTTATAAAATATTATTTAAAAATATTAAAAATACTTATTTATATAAAATAAATTCTAAATCAAGTTTAACTATGAAATAATCATGAAAATCATGAAAATTATATAAATATTATTTATAAATATTATAAATAATTATTTCTATAAAATAAACGCTATATTATCTTTAAATATTATTTAAATTCACAAATTATTTACAAATAAAATTGTGGGGTATTTCTTGTAAAATATATTTTAACTAAAATTCTAGATTAATACCTTATTATTAATCAAAATACTATAATTGTGATTATCCTTATTTGTAATTATCTTTGGATAATTATAAATTATATATTTAAACCACATCATTTTATATTTAATTCCAAAAATATATAAATACACTTATGAAACCCTTCTAATAAAATCAAAATGTAAATAATTATTTGGTAAAACTTAATACTTATTGATAGTTACTTATTAATACATATATAAATCTATAAAAACATTGTAACATATACATATCTAATTACGTGTGTGACACGTGTTAAACCAAATCAACTCAAACCTTACCAAACATATTCATTCGTATTAAAGACTCAATTACAATCAATAATAGGGTTGAACGTGTTTGATCGTGCTTTGCCTAATTCGTTGAAGTTCTTGTTCATATACATTACATCAATCCAAGGTGAGTTTCGTGGCCCCTTTTTACGCTTATATAACTTTTAAACATTTTAAACTTGGGGGAAAAGAATGCTCACTTACTTTCAATCACCTTCCCTAGTGGAAGTCTGCTTCAACATTTATGGTTAACTTATATTGCTATTGAACGATGTTATTATGACTCTTGATTCTATGCTATGTTGCTACCTTGTATGTTATTTGGTGGCTTTATAATATAATGCGCTATAACTTTGATGCTATATGTGGTGTGATGGTTACTTGTGAATGCTATTGATCTTGGATGCTTTCGGCGGTGTGGTTCTTCTTTGTGGGTCTACTTTGTGGTTCTTCTTTGCCGAGCATCCACTACAACCATTAATCCCGGTAATTGGGACCTAAGGATTGGTTTGGTTGTAACCTAAACGTATGCGCTGTGTGGATCTTGCTACGTCATATTAAACTTATTATGCTATGGAAAACCTTTTTACATAACCATTAATCCCGGTAATGGGACCTAAGGACTGGTTTGGTTATACACTATACGTATGTGCTGTGTGGATCTTGCTACGTCTTAATAAACTATTTAAACTTGGGAATGTTTCCTTTCAGCCATCAATTCCCATGTGGAACCAATGTTTAGGTTTGGCTGTAGCTATTAAAAACTGGTAAACCGCCTATACATAAGTGTAGTCGCGGTAACGCTTATTGAACTTACTGTTATCATCATCAATACATAAAACCTGCGAAGCTCACCAACAATTATGTTGACCATTTTTGAGCATTTCTTTTCAGGTGATCATAATCAAAGAGGATAGCTAGAGCTGATGCCTTAGCAGAGACCCTCAGGATTCCAATAGTTTTGCATTAGTAATGTATAACGTTTGTTTTCATTTGTGAACTCTGTGTATTTTGGATTTAGAATTAATAAGACTATGATAGTCGTGGAACTGACTAACCACGACACAAGTCACCATTGTGTCGGGCGACGTCATGACACGAAGATCTTGCATGTATTATGTCTCTGTAATTATACCAAGTGTTATGACGATCCCGTCCGTCGCATCCTCGTGTTTCCGCTCTAAGCGGGGGTGTGACAACTGTGATGCGGGTTAGCTACCCCGAAGGATGCACACAAGGTCAATCCTTGAGATTGATAATGAGGTGAGCAACTTTGTGTTGCAACAGACTCGGTTAGCAGGCAATCCGAGAGATTGCCACTGAGGTGAGCAACTATGTGTTGCAACAGACTTGGCTAACATACAGATAATGAGGTGAGCAACTACGTGTTGCAACAGACTCGGTTAGTAGGCAATCCGAGAGATTGCCACTGAGGTGAGCAACTATGTGTTGCAACAGACTTGGCTAACATATAGATAATGAGGTGAGCAACTACGTGTTGCAACAGACTCGGTTAGCAGGCAAATTATGAGATTTGCCACTGAGGTGAGCAGCCGTGTGCTGCAACAGACTTGGCTAACATATTGACATTGAGGTGAGCAACTACGTGTTGCAACAGACTCGGTTAGCAGGCAAATCATGAGATTTGCCACTGAGGTGAGCAGCCTTGTGCTGCAACAGACTTGGCTAACATATGATAGAATGAAATGAATGAACGTACGAAGGAATGTAATGAACATATGAATGAAAGAAATGACCGTACGTATGCAATGAATGTATGAATGAAATGAACGTATGAATATATGTAATGTATGAATGAAAGAAAGTAAGATACATACGAACGGAAGAACTAATATGAAAGAAAGAATACGAATGTAAACGATGAACGGCACACTAACGAAAGTAAATGAACGAACGACGAGGATAATAATAATATTATCTGTGTACGTACTTGTGTGACCGCATGTAAGTAAAGAAAGGTTTTTCATGAGAGGAAAAGCAAAGTATTTTAAATTATAAAACTAGAACTCACTCAGCAACGCTGACTTTTATGTATTTTCCAGTTGGCAGGTGACAGGTTGCTGAGGATGGCACACGGGGGTGGCTACTTGACGGGCAAGGCTGATATCCATTTATGCTTTGACGACACTGTTGTTTTGTAATTCATTCAATTAAATATTTTGTGAACTTATAAACTAAAATGTATTGCTTAACAACAGCGTTCTAAATGAATGGATGGTTTTTGTTTAAATTAATTCCGCTGCTTAACTTTATAATATGTATGTTTTATGCTGTGAATAACCAACTGTGAGGTGCCCGGGAACGGGGCCTTACATCATTATTATTATTATTTTTATTAATTATTTTCCTTGTTCATACTATTATTATTATTTTTATTATTATAACTTAATGTTAAGTTTCATATTAATAAATTAAAGTTGTAATTACCGTTGTTATTGTTATTATTTTTATTAACTTTTAAGTTAACATAGAAACAAGTATAAACGAGCCCTCAAAGTATTAAATGATAGAAAGGTCCTTATAAGAACATAACGAAGTTAACTTTTAATTAACAAAAAAATACGAGATGTTACAGTCTCCCCAACTTTTAAGAATTTCGTCCCGAAATTAAGAATGAAACTTAAAAAAACAGCAGACTTATGATGGAAGATAAGTGTACAAACAGACAGTGATTGACGTTTGATTACCGGTGAGATGCTTTGCTTTGCGAATTATGGAATTTTACACAATGCAACCAAATTGAACTCTTTCAGTGAAATGCGAGATGCTTTGAGATTTAACATTGGAAACGATGACGAGTTACCGTGGTATGTTAGACTTATAAGCCACAACTTTAGAATGTAATTTCGTAGTAAAGTGATGTCTTGAAATAAATAGAAGACCAACAATGATAAGAAAAGTTAACCGTCGGGATTTAGGAATCCCAAACGTCACTATATATAACGAAACGATCTTAACGCATATCTTGTGAATATGTAATTCTCCTTTGACCAACCATTGGTCTAAGAGTAATACGATATGTGAAGATTTTGGAATGAGTTCACGATGATGATTAGGAACATTATTAAAAGCAGAAAATGAATCAGTCATCCAAAATAACGATCGATGTTTCAACGCCATACCACGGTATACGAATATTTGAAACAGATACAAGTCAATTTCTCGACCCGTTATCCCACATAAGTCAATATGAAATTTGCCAATTGGTCTATAATGCACCAATTGTCATCATGACATCTAAAATAAGAGGCATTCAGTGATGAGAAGTTAAACAGGAGATTCACAGGAACACGGAGGTTAGGTTTTGTCATATGTGAAGGCAAGACACTTGGACACATACCAAGTTATGTCCTTTCTTTTATACCAAGCCCATGACTACAAATTACGAAATTTTATGAACTTCCATATCCGCGTCACAATGAAAGTAATAACGAGTCTCGTTGATCGAAATCAAGATAGAGTTTTAAAGATTTCCAGGGTTAAGGATTCAAAAGTGATTCAAGAAGTGACGCAAACAATAAGAAATGCATTTGTAACCATGTTTTGCAAGGTAGCAAATTTCCAAGTACAGTTTGCATACGTAGTTCAGCAAACCCATAAGCACAGCTGAGAACATTCGTGTGTCTAGAAAGACATGAACACAAGTTGATAATGTCTTTATTTAGCAAAAAGATTGTTTAAGAAGGCTACCATCGCGCAATCATGTCTTGATGATAACTCAAAATGAAAGTCGATAAGTAAAGAGTAAATGGTTCCGTATAGCTAGATCAAATCAAAACATAAGGATAAAGGGAATGAAATCGATTTAAGAATTTAAATGCTCCAAGCTCGGAATAAAAATTAACCTAGAGCGATCAGGTCTTCTTTCAAGTTCAAAAATCATGCTTTGGCTTGATAGGTCGAAACACTAACATTGATTCACTCTTCAAGTTACTACATGTTTCTTGTCAATTGATTAAAACCTTGGTAAATTTGAGATCATGAAATGAGAATAGCCACCAAGGTGTGGTTTTCACTCCTAGCTTGATGGTGTATTTACCAAAGTATGACTCCTAACTTATCAAATCAAAAAGTTCGATCCTAACTCATTGTTGAGGATCCACGGAAACAAGACGAGGTAACTCACCATTAAGGTAAGGGAAATCACTCCTATCCTAAAGGTGAAGTTTTACAAAAATAAAATATAACAAGATGAACTTTTTCATCAAAATCCAGAATTCATTCCTACTTTGATGAGGTCGTTTCATTTGAGAAAATACAACCCATAAAATGAAATTATCATCAAGGTATGGATTTCACGCCTATCTTGATGATTGAGCTTCATAATAACAAGAAAACAAACGAAGATTGACATTTGTCACCAAAGTACGGGTTTCAATCCTATTTTGGTGAGATCATGTCATTTGTGAAATGCAAGTTCTAAAGAGAATAATTGAAGTCAGTCCTCGAGATAAGGAAATTACCCTAATCCAGAGGATGAAATTTCATAAAACACACAATTAGAAAACATTTATTGAAACGAATAAAGAATCATCACCAAAGTAAAGGAATCACCCCTGTTTTGATGAGTTAGAATCATTTAGGAGATACGAGTGTTCTTAGTCATAGGTTGACTTGCAAACTCTTGCATCTCCCACTGTGCAAACGGTTCAAAGTTTGACTTATCAACAAAAGGAAAAGTATCTCAATTAGAAATTCAGAAAATTTCAAATTACATCAATGTAACAAAAGGGAAATCATGCTTACAAGATTTAAGGTCAAAGTTCAAAATAATAGAATTAGTTATGATGGTGTTCAAATCTTTAATGGTTTAAATCAGGAAGACGAAATCAAGGACAAGAATTATTCAACACCACAATAAGATGTGAACATTCGATTCACAATCGAAAGGGAATGCATGTACTCCTCAAGACATGAGGTCAACCATAACCTTATTGAAGACACGCGTACTTATAAGTGGTCACTCATCTCAAGGGTTTCAAGTCAAGTAAACGGATTCAATGGTCGAATCAGATCACTATTTACACTTTGCCTAGACAAAGTATCCCGGGATATAAAAATTTTCACCTTACAGCATTGCATGTCTTTAGTTATGGGATTGCATGTCTTTAGTTATGGGACACATTTTTAAGGAGATTTGAAAACCATAAGTAACAATTTAGGGTTTTAAAGACATTCGTTTTAAATTCCCAATATCTTTGGATATATTAAGATCCATGTACACGTTGGTCAAGGTATAAAGGTAGTTCCATGAAACATTCAACGTATAACGATATTTAAACGTAACAGTTGAAATGTAATGCGAGTTCAATATCAATAAGAACATTCTGTATGATAAGAATGAGAAGGTATTAGGGTTTTGGTGATAAACCAATATAGGGAATCAAATATTTTTGTATTTTAATTTTAACACGGATGATTCCATTTGGTAACACATTACCATTTGGAATCGTTGACACGTCAAGGTAAATTGACCAATTCGCCTTAGAAACTTGTGTATGTTGACCATAGTTTATCACTCATCCTAGAAATCCCCAGGTAAGCATAACTGGTCTCGCAATGTGATTTACACGATATGCTTGCATTAGCCCGAAGGCCTTTTGCCAGGAAATCCAGAATACCGATGTCTATGTGTCACACAAATTTCTTAGGTTCATGAAATCAAAACCTTGATAAGATTTTCATAGATTAGACATAGAGTCTAAGGAATTAAACCCACGATAATAAGTGTAGATTTCACATGTCGTCGAAAATAAGTTTAGGAAGTTTCAATCGTCGGGGAGAGTCAAAGAGTCAAAGATAAGTTTAGGGAGACAAGTTACTAAGTTTTAAGCATACATAAGGCAATCCTATGCTAAGACATCAAGTTGCACAAAAGGCATAACATTATGTAGCATGCAAACCACATGTAAGTATAGTATAAGGATCTTTCTATGAGGTTCATGCAACTATAGTCTAGGTCACCATTTCTAATTACCTAAATCCCTATAGTTATGGGCTCTGATACCAATCTGTCACACCCCAACCTTGATGGCGAAAACATCGATATGTGAGGGTTACGATTGTTCACAGCCATATAACGCTATTATTAATACCAAATATATTAATCAAGATTCAATTGTAATAATACAAGTAAAAGGCTCAAACAAAGATACATCATGAATACAAGGTTGAAAGTAACAAGATCATTGTTTATTTCTCTAAGTCTAGTCCTAAGTGAGATAAGCTTCAAAGACTAGAACGCATACTTGGGTTATTCCTGAAACATGTTAAAAATAAAAGATCAACATAAAATGTTGGTGAGCATTCCATAGTTTTCAATACATAGAATATATAAAAGATGGCAATTCAAGTCATAAGTTAGTGAATAAAGTGATTAGGGATGTTATGAACAATGCAACAATCAAACCTCGACAAAGTTTTACAAGTCTCAAACGTTTACAAGATTATACGATTAGCTAAGTGTACTTGGATCAACCAAGCAGGCTTGTCTGGCCCATAGATCTATGACTTCGCTAGGCTAGTAATAGTTAATGATTGTACATATAACGTCATAACATGGTAACCACAAAAGTTCAACTAACCACAACTTTACATGATGAATTGCCATAAAGTTTACAAGTCTCAAACAGGTTTACAAGTGCAATAATATAAGTTAATATTTTTCACCCCAAAGTGTGAAAATAAGAAAAAGGGGTATGGAGAACTCACATTGATATAGGCATTACAAGATGATATAAAAGATTAAAGTTGTCACACCCTCAAATTCCGGGTCTGGAATCTATCACGGAGGGGTGAGCAAACAGGATCGAACACAGTAGTTACACATGAGATGCAGTTATCTATATGATAAGTTTTAGATAACCATTTCATTAATAATCAGAGTATTAAATATTATACGCAGCGGAAATAAATATATATATTGTTTCTTAGCAATACGTCTAATCATGTCTTATCAATAACCGATATGTATCTGGAGCTCTTATATGATCCTACGTGCATGTCCATAAGCTCCTAATAGATACCTGAGAATACATGTAAATCAAGTGTCAACACAGGGTTGGTGAGTTCATAGGTAAGTAAAACATATTTGATAAATCATCCATTATCATTCAAAGAAGGGTTTATTGTCAAAGTGTGAGTTTAATTTACTCACCGGTATATGAATAGCCTGTCGGAACCCTTTTTAATAAGGTGAACCCGCTATCCCACATACCCACTAAGTACAAGCCCAACAAATCCATCACATTGAATTTGTCCATGTCACTTAGTTTATTATTTCTATGTACAAGTCCAACAAATCCTTCACATAGAATTTGTCCATGTATCATAGTTTAATTTTTCCCTTTTCCTTTTTATGTGTGTATTATGCCAGTTTTAATAATTCAAATCAGAGGGCGCGAATCCTCTCTTTACATTTATCCTCATATGGGTGGTAAGTGGAACTATAATGGCAAAACTTATATAGCGCAACAATCTGCCTTCCCACAGAATAGTCATCCCGAATGACAGCGAGATCTTTGTGCATCTGATAAGGACCACATGTCCAAACCTTTGTGGGGGTTAGTCACTCCCCGATAGTACTATCCAAAAGATCCCTGCCTTGTTTATAGCCCAGTTTACACAGAAGGATTTTCATAATAACCATATGTAATCATAAATGTGATCCAATTATTATTTAACATAATACACAAAAATAATTTGTAAATTTAATTACAACATGTATTCCAGCCCCAAAATATTTAAATGATTAAAAAGGGGAATAGTTATGAACTCACCTCAGTCCTTGTGTGTGGTGTTGACAAGCTAGTAAATTCCTCCTAAGGAATTATAATTCACATAAGCAAACAAATACAAATCCATAACCTAAATAAGTTAGATCTTGAACCTGACGTTCAATCGATCTAAGGTTTGGTTCTCGGGGATTTGTCATAAACATATAATTAAATCATTTAATTATTTTTGTAATTCTTTAATAGCTCAAGATTTATATTTCATAATATTTAATTAGTTTAATAATGATTTTTAACATATCATTATGTTCCAAATAAATCTTAGACGTTATTTAAATATGTAAATTTATATTTAATTTTGTAAGATTTTATAAATTGACACAAATTGTCCAAACATTAGATTTTTATGATAATGTTATTTTTAATTGGTCATATAAATAATAACATATTTACATGACAAACATAATATAATTTATCGAATTATTAATTACGTTCAATAATTAATAATCATAACATAATAGATTATGTTCAACAAAATATAAAGTATCTAATTATTAATTTTGTTATCCATATGTACAAATAATAAATTAAATTATTATTTAGGATCTTATTTTTATAAAAATGACTATATATAAGATTTATAAATAATATTTTATAAAACTACTATATAGTTTTTATTAATTAAATTTCACAGAAAATTACTTGGATGCCTTTAAAATAAGAACGTTTATAAAATTTATTTTTATAATTTTTAGGAATTTTTACATATTTTTAAATACTCAAAAAGGCCTTAAAAAAATAAGTGAGGGTCCCCGGGGTCGAACCCGGGACCTCACAGTTTGCAGGTAACCAGGGAACCAGTGAACCAAGGCCGCAGCCGCGGTATAAACTGGTTCCAATTACTTTTAAATACTAGCCGCATTCAATCCCCAAAACCTTTAGAACCCTAATTCGAATTCAATCAAATTGATCATTGTTTCGAATCTGTTATCAATTATATTCATGGGGCTTTTGATCCCCATGAAGAATCGAACATATACATGTATTTAATTACTTAAATGGTGTTGTTCTGAAGTGAAACACCTCGATGAACAGCCGCGACTAATGCGGAATTCAAACAATGATCAAACGCTGATGATACTCGAATTATTTGCACAGGAAGTTTCTAGTGGTGTACACGATCAAAATACTTCTTTCAATTTGGGTTTATAATGTGTCTAGGTGGGATTTCGAGTAGTTGCAGGTCCGCGGGGAAGGTGATGATCGAACTACGGGTTTTAGGTTGTTTCAGATGTAATTCAAGTTTGGGTTCGATTAGGAACATTTATAGGGTTGTTTTGATAAGGTTAATTGCATTATTATAAACCTTTAGTGCTCGAATGGTGCGGATGTTCGGCCGAAAGTTCGGTCGAGTGGGAATTGCTTTAAACCGACCATATTACTCAATTTGATGTGGCCCCCAAGTTCGATTCAAGCACGAGATATTATCGGGACGGTTGAATCGAGTCAAAACCAGCTAAATATGGCGTTTGGGGTTGCCGGAGGGGCGCCGGAATAGTTGCCGGAGGAACGGTCGACGGGAAAGGGGCGGTGGGTTGGGATTTAAAACAAATTTACAAAACTGGTCCCTGAGGTTTATTATGTTTATTATTTCATGTATAAAAGTTTTAAAACAAGTTTCAAAAATTACAAACCACCCCCTGGACTTAAATTAAGTTTAATAAATTTTATAATTTATTATTATTAATAATAATATTTTCATTATTATTATTATTATCATTATTAGCATTATTATAATATCATTATTATTATTATTATTATTAACATTATTATTTTTAATAATAATATTATTATTGTTATTATTATCATTATTTTTATTATTATCAATAATAATAATAAAAACAATTTGTAAATTCACTTAAATATTATATTAAATTAAAAAAAAATTCGGGTTGTCACATCATCCCCCTGTTAGAGGAATTTTCGTCCCGAAAATTAAGATGTACGGGCAACATCTTTGAACAGGTTAGGATACCTGCGTATCATTTCGTCCTCTCGTTCCTAAGTGAACTCAGGACACGTCGGGAGTTCCACCGAACTCTGACAACTGTAATCTCGCTATGCTTTAATTGTTTAACTTCCTTATCCATGATTTCAACGGGTGCCCCAACAAGTCTGAGTTTCTCACATACTTGCAGTTCTTAGAAAGGCACAACCAGTAATTCATCGGATAAACACTTCCTTAGATTTGATACGTGAAAAACATTATGCACACCACCAAGTTCAGCAGGTAGATTTAATTCATAGGCTACTGGGCCAATCCTTCTGTCAATTTCAAAAGGTCCCACGTAGCGAGGGTTCAATTTCCCTCGTTTCCCAAAGCGTATAACTCCCTTCCAGGGAGATACCTTTAGCGAAACTTTATCTCCTTTCTGAAATTCAAGTGGCTTGCGGTGTTTATTAGCGTAGCTTTTCTTATCTGGACAATTTTCTCATGAGTTTCAAAGATCAATTCTAACTTGTCTTGGGATCCTAATCAACCTAGTGCACACTTATGGTATTGGTCAGAACTCCAACCTTCTTAATGTCCCCGTTTAACACATGTTAGCTTAATCGTATCAACCAACATAGCTAGGTTCACAACATTGACATTAAAGCAAATCATTTAAACCATCAGAGAGGCTTATTCTACTACTCACTAGATTTTTCCCAGTGTCCTTCTTAATTTTATTTGGTCTAAGGTATGATATCAGTTTTATCAATTCATGGGGTTTGTTAATATAAAGAGCACGACTTAATCCTACCATTGCATGATTTTAGAATTACAATTCTACCTTTTGCATTTCATTCCTTAGGTATAGTAACCCTTTTATAAGCATTACCGGTATACTAAGAATATGCTTAAACCGGTTACACAACATCCTAATTTATTATCATCCCAAAGAATAACTTAATGTATGTAGGTATCATCACCCTTCTATATCTCCTGTAGTCCACTTTCATTCTAAGCATTCAATCAGTCCCTCAATTACTGAAATGCTAAGTGGAGGAATGCCTCTTAAAGGATAAAATTAATATTATGATTGGAAATACCATGAAGGCTCTAAGTAGGACAGGACTTAAGTAACAGCAGGTAAACTACAAGCACATAAGTACAATATGTCTAATGATAGCTGCCTATCCTTCATACCTTCAGGATTTCAGGTATAACCATGTCAGGGCAAGTACTAGGGAAACAAGTCTCACTTTAGGTTAGGACAAGTGTAGCACAGATTACCAAATGGAATACGTCAAGGTAATTTTGATTCATATGTCTTAAAGGCTTGTATATTGACCACAGTAACTTCACGTGCTACAATAGCAGCAATCTTACGACTAGAGTTTCTAGACCGTGAACGGATTTGTCGAGAAGCCATTCTGAGATATCATTAAGAATTTTCATGGAAATATGTTCTATGAGAACCGAGGCTTTCTTGCTCAACGTGTAGGAATGATGACTTATACGGACTACAATGTTACCACCCGACCAGATTCACCGGACTTAGCATGCACGACAAATTACAATTACGTGTGCACCCGTAATGGTAAGTTGTTTTGCATGATCACCCCGGTTCCTCCTATTGGGTTAACATATCTTGTCAAGTATAGTGGTCATTAATGATAGAAGTACCAAATATGTATGTATTATATCGGGAAAACGAAATCAAGGACAAGAATTATTCAACACGACAATGAGATGTTCCGAGTGTATTCGTTTGATTCGTGAATCAAGCGAGTACGTTGACTAATCAAAGTATTGAATCAATCACAACTTTGTTGAAGACATGCGTACCTATAAGCAGATACTCATCCCAAGGGTTCCCAGGTAAGGTAAACAGGTCCATCGGTTGATTTGGATATATGCGAATACCTTGCCTAGACAGAACACCTCGAGATACAGGCATCACGCTCTTCCAGCATTACATGTTTCAAGTTGTAAGACACAGACTTTGACGATTTTGAAAACCATGAATAACAATCGAGTTTTGGAGTTTGAAATCACTTGGATTAGGCACACAATGCCTTAGAATATGTTTTAAGATTCATGTGTGTATTGATAGGAATCAAGGTATAAGAGGAATCACATAAGGCATATAACTTCTTAATCTTAGTCAATCTCTAACTAAGGCAATTTACTTTGTGCAACTATTGTGTGTGGCTATAGGCTAGATGCAATTCCTAACTCACTATAACCAATGGCTCTGATACCAATCTGTCACACCCTCAAATTCCGGGTCTGGAATCTATCACGGAGGGGTGAGCAAACAGGATCGAACACAGTAGTTACACATGAGATGCAGTTATCTATATGATAAGTTTTAGATAACCATTTCATTAATAATCAGAGTATTAAATATTATACACAGCGGAAATAAATATATATATTGTTTCTTAGCAATACGTCTAATCATGTCTTATCAATAACCGATATGTATCTTGAGCTCTTATATGATCCTACGTGCATGTCCATAAGCTCCTAATAGATACCTGAGAATACATGTAAATCAAGTGTCAACACAGGGTTGGTGAGTTCATAGGTAAGTAAAACATATTTGATAAATCATCCATTATCATTCAAAGAAGGGTTTATTGTCAAAGTGTGAGTTTAATTTACTCACCGGTATATGAATAGCCTGTCGGAACCCTTTTTAATAAGGTGAACCCGCTATCCCACATACCCACTAAGTACAAGCCCAACAAATCCATCACATTGAATTTGTCCATGTCACTTAGTTTATTATTTCTATGTACAAGTCCAACAAATCCTTCACATAGGATTTGTCCATGTATCATAGTTTAATTTTTCCCTTTTCCTTTTTATGTGTGTATTATGCCAGTTTTAATAATTCAAATCAGAGGGCGCGAATCCTCTCTTTACATTTATCCTCATATGGGTGGTAAGTGGAACTATAATGACAAAACTTATATAGCGCAACAATCTGCCTTCCCACAGAATGGTCATCCCGAATGACAGCGAGATCTTTGTGCATCTGATAAGGACCACATGTCCAAACCTTTGTGGGGGTTAGTCACTCCCCGATAGTACTATCCAAAAGATCCCTGCCTTGTTTATAGCCCAGTTTACACAGAAGGATTTTCATAATAACCATATGTAATCATAAATGTGATCCAATTATTATTTAACATAATACACAAAAATAATTTGTAAATTTAATTACAACATGTATTCCAGCCCCAAAATATTTAAGTGATTAAAAAGGGGAATAGTTATGAACTCACCTCAGTCCTTGTGTGTGGTGTTGACAAGCTAGTAAATTCCTCCTAAGGAATTATAATTCACATAAGCAAACAAATACAAATCCATAACCTAAATAAGTTAGATCTTGAATCTGGCGTTCAATCGATCTAAGGTTTGGTTCTCGGGGATTTGTCATAAACATATAATTAAATCATTTAATTATTTTTGTAATTCTTTAATAGCTCAAGATTTATATTTCATAATATTTAATTAGTTTAATAATGATTTTTAACATATCATTATGTTCTAAATAAATCTTAGACGTTATTTAAATATGTAAATTTATATTTAATTTTGTAAGATTTTATAAATTGACACAAATTGTCCAAACATTAGATTTATATGATAATGTTATTTTTAATTGGTCAGATAAATAATAACATATTTACATGACAAACATAATATAATTTATCGAATTATTAATTACGTTCAATAATTAATAATCATAACATAATAGATTATGTTCAACAAATAATATAAAGTATCTAATTATTAATTTTGTTATCCATATGTACAAATAATAAATTAAATTATTATTTAGGATCTTATTTTTTATAAAAATGACTATATATAAGATTTATAAATAATATTTTATAAAACTACTAAAGAGTTTTTATTAATTAAATTTCACAGAAAATTACTTGGATGCCTTTAAAATAAGAACGTTTATAAATTTTTTTTATAATTTTTAGGAATTTTTACATATTTTTAAATACTCAAAAAGGCCTTAAAAAAATAAGTGAGGGTCCCCGGGGTCGAACCCGGGACCTCACAGTTTGCAGGTAACCAGGGAACCAGTGAACCAAGGCCGCAGCCGCGGTATAAACTGGTTCCAATTACTTTTAAATACTAGCCGCATTCAATCCCCAAAACCTTTAGAACCCTAATTCGAATTCAATCAAATTGATCATTGTTTCGAATCTGTTATCAATTATATTCATGGGGCTTTTGATCCCCATGAAGAATCGAACATATACATGTATTTAATTACCTAAATGGTGTTGTTCTGAAGTGAAACACCTCGATGAACAGCCGCGACTAATGTGGAATTCAAACGATGATCAAACGCTGATGATACTCGAATTATTTGCACAGGAAGTTTCTAATGGTGTACACGATCAAAATACTTCTGTCAATTTGGGTTTATAATGTGTCTAGGTGGGATTTCGAGTAGTTGCAGGTCCGCGGGGAAGGTGATGATCGAACTACGGGTTTTAGGTTGTTTCAGATGTAATTCAAGTTTGGGTTCGATTAGGAACATTTATAGGGTTGTTTTGATAAGGTTAATTGCATTATTATAAACCTTTAGTGCTCGAATGGTGCGGATGTTCAGCCGAAAGTTCGGTCGAGTGGGAATTGCTTTAAACCGACCATATTACTCAATTTGATGTGGCCCCCAAGTTCGATTCAAGCACGAGATATTGTCGGGACGGTTGAATCGAGTCAAAACCAGCTAAATATGGCGTTTGGGGTTGCCGGAGGGGCGCCGGAATAGTTGCCGGAGGAACGGTCGACGGGAAAGGGGCGGTGGGTTGGGATTTAAAACAAATTTACAAAACTGGTCCCTGAGGTTTATTATGTTTATTATTTCATGTATAAAAGTTTTAAAACAAGTTTCAAAAATTACAAACCACCCCCTGGACTTAAATTAAGTTTAATAAATTTTATAATTTATTATTATTAATAATAATATTTTCATTATTATTATTATTATCATTATTAGCATTATTATAATATCATTATTATTATTATTATTATTAACATTATTATTTTTAATAATAATATTATTATTGTTATTATTATCATTATTTTTATTATTATCAATAATAATAATAATAACAATTTGTAAATTCACTTAAATATTATATTAAATTAAAAAAAATTTCGGGTTGTCACAAAAGTAAGATCCAAAAGATAATCCAAAGTATTCATTTCAAGACACCTAAAAATGTATTACAAGTTTAAGGTTAATAATAAGTTTGACGTTTAAATACGTATTAGGGTTTCAATAGGATTATGGGTTTTTGATAAATAGTAATTTACAAAGCAATTATTTACATTCTTAATCCATTAGAAGAATTATATATGTAAATATTTTAGAAATGCCTTTAAGTATAAATATTGCTATGATTTAATGTATAAATAAATCTTTATAATTATTTACAAATAATTAGAATAATATATAGATTAATATCAATAATATTAATCTAAACCATTTTTATGGTATATTGTTATAAGAAATAATATTTGTAAATAACTTTGTAAAATTATAAGATATATAATTTCCACAATAAAAGTAATTCATTAAAGGATAACGTTAATATTGTGTCCATTAATAATTTAACGATTCTTAAACTATTGTTTCAAGTTCAATGTTATATAAATAATTATTTAATTATTTTAAAAGAATTCATTTGAATATATAAAAGTTAAATGAACATAAAGAAAATAATTAAACTTTTAAAATAATAGCATTTAGATCAATGTTTTATGATTTATTAAAATAAACTAAAACCAGAAAAGAATCCAATTGTATGATTGATCATGTAATGTTTTTTTATAAGATAAACAACATTTAAAGTCTTTTTAACAAAATATTTAACTAATTATATTCTTTGTTTTAATTAAAATAATGTTAGAGGATATTAAAAGAAATAATTTTTTTTTTCAGAAAAATTTTATTAACTTCTAAATAAAGAAAATTTGTAAAACTGATTTTTATAATTTTTAGAATTTTTTTTATGAATTTTTATGAAATTTTAAAGGCTGAAAACTATAGTTTAAAAAAAATAATGAGGGAGCCCGGGTTCGAACCCGGGTCCTCAAGGTTTGGATGTGAGTGGGGAACCGGTAGACCAAGGCTTCCAGCCACGGTTTATTTCGGTTTCAATTTCTTATAAACCACTTCATTAAGTTTCCCCCAATCTCAAGAACCCTAGAAACTAAAATCAATCAAATTGAACCTTAATTTGATAAGGATTACTGAAATAATCATGGGGCTTTGATTCCCCATGTAATTTCGAGTATGTGTATATGTTCAATTTACCCGAATGAAAATGAAATGATGATGAACACTCGATGAACACGTCACGGCCAAGAGTGCATGATTTCTGTGTGGTTGTTGATAATAATCCAATTAATCATGTAGGTAGCTTCGTATGATGATTAGGACTAAAAGCCCTTTACCAATTTCAGGCTGAATTGATTGCAAAGTTGGTTTGGATGGGGGTGCAGGTTTGCGATGAAGATAATGATCGATGATGGTGTGTGGTTGTGTTACAGATGAAATTGAGAGTTGTATACGTTTAGTAATGGTTATATGATCGTTTAGATTGAACTAATTGAATTTTTAATGTTGTTTACAGGTCGAACGGCTAAGTGATCGAAGGGGTTTCGGTTATGTTTTGGATCGGATGGTAACCGATGTTTAAACACAATTAATATAGGCATTCAAGTTCGAATCATGTATCCGAAACGATTTGAAACGGTTTTGGGTTAAAAACCATATGATTTCGAGGTTTTAAGGTGGCTGGAGCCTCGCCGGAGGGCTTGGCCGGAATCACGGGCCGGCGAGGGGGGGGAAGAACTTGGGTTTTTTAAAAATTACAGCTTTGGTCCCTGTGGTTTCAAATGGGTTAATTGGTGCCCAAAGTTTAGATTTTTGTTTTTAAATAAATTACGCTTGTGACACCTCACAATATCAAGCAACGAACATGGTGGGTTACTGTCACATTAGTGTGACAGTTCAGATGATACAGATGGATTTAATAAACAAAGTTTTAGAAACATTCAAGATATTCCCAAATCAGAAAGGAAACCTTAGATTCTTCTTGTTGAAGATCATGTGGTGAATGTGATGGTGTGTAACATCTGTCACCAATAGACCGTCAAATCGGCATTAAGCTCGTTAACTCATCTTGGGTATAACTAGCCTCACGTATGTTCATAGTCTAATTATCAGGTTAATCGAATTATCTTCGTGTACATGTTCCATGTGTGTGAACTATCCTCATGTATTTATTATTTTCGTAATATATCTATCGTTTTCACCGAATTTTTCGTATATACATTCGTGTTAACCATAATAATAATAATAATAATAATATTAATAATAATAATAATGATAATAATAATAATAATAACAATAATAATATAATAATAATAATAATAATAATAATAATAATAATCATAATAATAATAATAACAAAGAATAAATAAATAAGTGCAGGGGGGTATTTGTAATTTTTAAAACTTCAAAAGAATGTTACTAGCATAAAATAATAATATCAAAACCGCAGGGACCAAAAATGAAAATTTCCAAATTTCAAATCCCACCCCCCGCCCCTTTCGTTTTTCCGACCACCGGACCGGCCAGATTCCGGCCAAGCTCCGGCGAACCCCAAAAGCAATTAAAAACATGATTTTAACACCTCAAATGACACCGAATCGCCTCGTGAACAAGATTCGAACTCGATGCAACCTCAAAACGCGTTGAAACGGTCGATTAACGGCCATAAACTTTTCACTTTAATTTCCGAACGTTCAACGGCTAATTAACCCACTTACACATCACTTTAAACAAAATAATTCAATCCACTCTAACTTTATCAGCCTATGAACCAAATGCAACCCGTAATTCTAAGCACAAACACATAAACAAGCAGATTCGATCATCATCTTCATTGTCGAACCTGCAACTAATCGAACCCCACTCTTCGAGCCTCCTAACCTACAATTAGCAGAGGCCTTTCACTCATTAACACAATTAGAAGCTTTCTTTGCAATTAATTGAAGTATCATCAACAAAATCAGCTCGAACCGATTTCTCCTCTGCCGCGACCTGTTCTTAACTGTTCTTATCACCAATTCGAAACAAAACAGGTAATTGAATACATCATTCTACTCGTTTTGATATGAGGATTAAAAGCCCCATGAAATTATTCCATAACAGAATCAAACCGGGGCTCAATTTGATCGATTTCGATCTAGGGTTCATATGAATATTGGGAAACTGGACAAATCATGTTTAAAATGAAATCAAACCGGGTTTTCTTGCGGCTGAGGCCATTGGTTCAGTGGTATGCGTGTGGGTTGGTGAGTTAGAGGTCCCGGGTTCGAACCCGAGCCTCTGCCATTTTTTTAAAAAACCCTTTTTAAGCCTCCAAAAATTATGGAAAAATTCCTAAAAATCATAAAAATAATTTTATAAACTTTCCTTATATAAACCTTACAAAAATTATTTTCTGTAAATTTATTTTATTTGAGAAACATTAATAATCTTTATAAAATATTAGTTATAAATATTACAAATAATGATTTTTATAAAAATATGCATTATATTGTATTTAATTATGAAATAATCGTGGAAGAACATAGAAATTATACAATACATAATTTCACAAATCATTTATAAATTAAAGGTTATATTTTTATACTTTAATTAATAAATTATTATTAAATTATACGATTACAAAGAATACATATATATACTTCTTTCAAATAAATCAAAAATACAAACAATTTCATTACTTGTCCAAAATCCCACAATTCAATTTAAATCCTAATATCATTAGGTATAAAATCAAACTCAAATATATACATAATCATGTACGTCAACCTGAATCCAATCAAATATATCTATTCACGCTGAATATGTTTTAAAGGCTTAGTTATAATCAATATTAGGTGTTGAACGTGTATGATCGTGCATTGTCTTATTCTGTGAAGTCTTTGTGCAATACATCAATTCAAGGTGAGTTTCGTGGCCCCTTTTTGTGCTTATACAAGTTTTCATTGTTTTCAATCAATGGGGGGAAAGTATGCTCACCCGTTTTTAATGCTGTACATTCTATATTCTATACCTGGAATCAATGTGATACTGTTTTGCATGCATACATGGTGTTATTCTATGATTCTTACAACCATTAATTCCCGGGTTTGGGAACCAACGGTTAGGTATTGGTAGTACTATTGGGTTGACACCCCCACCCTTCGACGATTGGTTAACTTGCGAGTTGCCAACACAACTGCCAGCAATCAGGCCAAGGGTGAATATATTCCGTCTAATTTATATGCATAACATCATTAGGTTTGGTTGTCTTTAAACACATGTTATGTGGTTTGTGCTTGCAGTATGATTCCATATCAAATTCTATACAGCATCAAATGTTTTAAATTTAAACCTGCGGAACTCACCAACATTATGTGTTGACATTTTTGAGCATATCTTTTCAGGTGAACATAATCAAAGAGGATAGCTAGTGCTGATGCCTTAGCAGAGACCCTCAGGATTTTTAATAGTTTTGCATTTGTAATGTATATCATTTGTATTCATTTATGAACTCTGTGTATTTCGGATTTAGAATCAAGAAGACTATGATAGTCGTGGAACTGACTAACCACGACACAAGTCACCATTGTGTCGGGCGACGTCATGACACGAGGATTCTGCATGTATTATGTCTCTGTAATTATACCAAGTGTTATGACGACCCCGTCCGTCGCATCCTTGTGTTTCCGCTCTAAGCGAGGGTGTGACAGATTGGTATCAGAGCCTTGGTTATAGAGAATTAGGTGGAGAACTCGACCTAGACTATAACCTAAGAACCTAGACTATGATTTGTGTGACACATAGACACCTGTATTCTGGATTTCCTAGCAAAAGGCCTTCGGGATAAGGCAAGCGTATTCATATAAATCTCATTGCGAGACTCGTTACGCTACCTGGGGATTTCTGGGATGAGTGACAAACTATGGTCAATACACAAGTCTATAAGACAAATGGGTCAAGTATATTAAATCTATGAATTTAATATACAAGTATGTTCCAACATACTTGATTTTATACATATACACGTGTTATCTGAACACCCCAAGAAAGACATTATTACTCTTAGCCTTTTTCCATGGGATACTTTGATACTAGAACTTTACGCTTGTATGCGTACAACCTCATATTATTAGGGAACTTCGGTGATCACGCGTAGCGTCGATCTCGGATATTGAATCCGACCCTATCATGGTTATGACTGAAATCCTGAAAGTATGACGGATATGCAGTTATCATTAGACATAATGTGCTTATATGCTTACTTGCTATTACATGCTATTATTGGAATACTGGCTCATGGACATAAGGACATTACATTATTTGTGCTTGATGAATCTAAATAATACTATGATGTTAACTTGGGGTAAGTGAAGCTAAGGGTGATCATGCAAGGTAAATTACCATTACGGGTGCACACGTAATTGCAATTCACCATGCATGAGAATTCTGGTTAATCTTACCATGAGGTAACGATCATGAGTATTACACGTTTCTATTCTACACCCTAGAGTACTAGGGTCATAATTCTAGTAAGTCCTTGTTGAAGGCAATCAAACATTATAAGTCCTTGTTGAAGGCAATCAAACATTATAAGTCCTTGTTGAAGGCAATCAAACATTATCAACATTTACTCAAATTCCTGTCCTACTTAGAGCCTTCATAGTATTTCCAAATCATAATATTGACCTTATGAGACATTCCTCCACTTAGCGTTTCAGTAACTACTGATTAATGCTTAGAATGAAAGTGGAATACATGAATGTAGAGGAGTAATGATACTCTCTACCCATACAAAATGTTTTTATTTGAGTAGGTGCTAAGGAAAATTAAGATGTTATGTAACTAGTTTAAGTATTATTTAAGGTATATCGTGGATGTGGTGGGAACGCTATGGGGAACCCTATATATAAACATCACCGGTATACTAAGAATGTGCTTAATCTGGGCTACATAATGATCTTGATGGACCAAAGCATAGGTTATAGAAACATGATAAGCGAAATCATACGGTGACTAAAGTTCCCATCTTTCTGTAGTTAGAAGATGGCGCCTAAAAGAGTCACACGCAAAACCAACCAAGAAGCTGAAGCCCCACAAAACAAGAGAAGGGGTAGACCATCAAGAGCTGGTGGTAGTCCAACCGACAATAATCAGGAAACTGGCAATCCTGATATAGCTGCTATGATTGCTCAGCAGCTAGCTGCATTGGTTCCTACCATTGTGACGCAAGTAAGCAACACCCTACTGAATCATCCTCTCCACGGGGATCATAACACCAATGGCGAACATAACCAAGGGGTAGTGGATGATATTGGCATTGGTGGAACCAATGGAAACGAAACTGGTGGCAACCATACCAAACGGGGATGCACATATAAAGAGTTTGTGGCTTGCAAACCCCACGAATTCTATGGGAAAGGCGGAGCGATAGCCTTGACCAGATGGATCGAGAAGATGGAGGCAATAATCGACATTAGTGAATGCCTCGATAGTCAACGGATCAAATATGCCACCTGCTCACTGCAAGGCAAGGCATTAACCTGGTGGAACACCCAGGTTCAGGCAAGAGGAAGGGAGTCTGCAATGCAGATGACCTGTGATGAGTTTAAGGCATTAATTTCTGAGGAATACTGTCCTCTCAATGAAATACAGAAACTCGAACAAGAATTCTGGAATCACGCGATGGTGGGGGCTGGACACGCAGCGTACACCGATCGATTTCATGAATTGGCAAGATTGGTTCCGCATTTAGTCACACCGGAATCCAAGAGGATCGAGAGATATATTTGGGGACTCGCGCCTCAAATCCGAGCACCGGTAACAGCAGCTGCTCCTCCTACAATCCAGAGCGCAATTTTGAAGGCTGGCGCTCTTACTGACGAAATGGTGAGAACCGGATTGCTGGGGAAGGGAACCGAGAAGAGAAAGGAGTTCGGGTCTAACGCTGGAAGATCTGATAAGAAGGCTAAAACAGCCCGAAGTTTTGTGGCTGTAACCCAAGAAAAGAAGGATTACACTGGACCGCACCCCAAGTGCAACAAGTGTAATTGGCACCATTCCCCAGCGAGGCCGTGTCTGGAATGTACAAACTATAGGCGCTTGGGTCACTGGGCGAAGGATTGTAGGACTGCGCCAAACCTGGTAGCGCCCATCAATGCGGTTAATCCCGCCAGGAATGCCAGGGCATGTTATGAATGCGGAGGTCTCGATCACTTCCGGAACAAGTGCCCCCGACTAAAAAGAGCACCCGGTCAACAAAGCAATAACCAGCAGCAATTGTTGGCTATAGCTGGTAATCCGGCCCAGGGAAATCAAGGAAATGCTGCAAGATGACGTGCCTTCATCATTGGAGCTAATGATGCCCGTCAGGATCCCAATGTCGTCACGGGTACGTACCTTCTCAACGACCACTTCGCCTCTATATTGTTTGATACGGGAGCAGACAATAGCTTCATATCTTCTGATTTTGCACACATGCTTGACTTGAAACCGAGTAGGTTAGAAACTAACTTTTCCGTAGAAATGGCCAACGGTAGATTTGTACAAGCCGATAAGATCATTAGAAAGTGTTCCATAATATTAGAAGACCATGCCTTCGATATAGATTTAATACCTTTCGAGCTAGGGAGCTTCGATGTGATTGTGGGAATGGATTGGTTGTCGAAGCACGGAGCCGAGATCGTTTGTCAGGAGAAAGTAGTACGAATTCCCATGCCTAATGGGGAGGTACTCAAGATTCAAGGAGAACGACCAGGAAGAACTCTGAAGCTTATTTCCTGCATGAAGACGCGTCGATGCCTACGGAAGCAGTGCTATGCACTCCTGGCTCATGTTGTAGAAAAGAAGAAAGAAGGCATCAAGTTGGCAGATATTCCTGTGGTGCGAGATTATCCGGAAGTATTCCCTGATGATTTGTCGGGTTTACCTCCTCTACGACAGGTGGAATTTCGTATCGAGTTGGTTTCTGGAGCTACGCCGATAGCAAAGGCACCATATCAATTAGCACCATCGGAGATGCAAGAATTATCCAGCCAACTACAAGAGCTATTAGAGAAGGGATTCATTCGGCCGAGTCATTCACCATGGGGAGCACCGGTTCTATTTGTCAAGAAGAAAGACGGGTGATTTCGTATGAGTATCGATTATCGCGAGTTGAACAAGTTGACTGTGAAAAATCGATACCCTCTTCCCAGAATTGATGATTTGTTTGATCAATTACAAGGAGCTTCGTATTTCTCCAAGATTGATCTTCATTCTGGATATCATCAACTGAGAGTTTTTGAGGATGACATACCGAAAACAGCACAGGACTCGTTACGGGCACTATGAGTTCTTAATAATGCCGTTCGGGCTGACTAATGCACCAGCTGTGTTCATGGATTTGATGAATCTAGTGTGCAAACCATACTTAGATAAGTTCGTAATCGTGTTCATAGACGATATACTTATCTATTCACGTTCGAAAGAGGACCACGAGAAACACCTTCGAGCAATTCTAGAATTGTTGCGGGAAGAGAAGCTTTTCGCCAAATTCTCGAAGTGTGAATTCTGGCTTCAAGAAGTGAAGTTTTTGGGCCATGTGGTTAACAAGGATGGAATCCATGTAGACCCCAGCAAGATTGAAGCGGTGAAGAAATGGGATACACCCCAAACACCCTCCGAAATCCGACAATTCCTAGGATTGGCTGGGTATTATCGGCGGTTTATTGCGAACTTTTCAAAAATTGCACAACCGTTGACTATGCTAACTCAGAAGGATAAGAAGTTTGATTGGGGACATGCACAAGAACAAGCTTTCCAAACGTTAAAGGAAAAGCTGTGCAATGCTCCAATACTGTCCCTTCCGGACGGAAATGATGACTTCGTGGTGTACTGCGATGCTTCGCATTAGGGATTAGGATGTGTGTTAATGCAAAGAGACAAGGTGATTGCATACGCCTCACGACAACTAAAGGTGCACGAAAAGAACTACACGACTCATGATTTGGAGTTGGGCGCTGTAGTTTTTGCACTTAAGATATGGAGGCACTATCTATATGGAACCAAATGCATTATCTATACTGATCATAAGAGCCTTCAACACATCCCAAATCAAAAAGAGCTCAACATGCGACAACGACGTTGGGTAGAATTACTTAGTGACTACGATTGCGAAATCCGGTATCATCCGGGGAAAGCAAATGTGGTGGCTGATGCCCTCAGTCGTAAAGAACGCGTAAAACCACTACGTGTTAGAGCTTTGGGATTGACTATTCAAACAGACTTGAAAGCTCAAATCCAAAATGCGCAAAGTGAGGCTCTAAAAGAAGAAAGCCTTGTGGGAGAAGAATTCCGAGGGTTGGATAAATAAATGAATCGCAAGAATGACGGCGTACATTATTTCATTGATTGCATATGGGTTCCCAAATGGGGAGGTGTACGTACACTAGTCTTGGACGAAGCACACAAGACTCGATATTCTGTGTCATCCCGGTGCAGACAAGATGTACCACGATCTGAAGGATCTGTACTGGTGGTCGGGTATGAAGAAAGACATTGCTCTATATGTGAGCAAATGCTTGACGTGTTCAAAGGTCAAAGCTGAACACCAGAAACCATCGGGATTATTGCAACAACCCGAAATTCCTGAGTGGAAATGGGAGAACATCACTATGGATTTCATTACTAAACTTCCGAAAATGCCAAGCGGGCACGACTCGATATGGGTCGTAGTGGATCGACTAACTAAATCTGCTCACTTCTTGCCTATCCGAGAAGACTATAAAATGGATAAGTTGGCAAGATTGTACATCAAAGAGGTTGTGACACGGCATGGAGTGCCGGTGTCAATCATATCCGACCGAGACAGTCGATTTACTTCACGCTTTTGGCAGACATTACAGAAAGCAATGGGCACTTGGTTAGATATGAGTACAGCCTATCACCCCCAGACAGACGGCCAAAGTGAACGCACAATACAGACGCTTGAGGACATGCTACGTGCATGTGTCATTGATTTTGGTGGCAGTTGGGATACTCATTTACCGTTGATTGAGTTTTCCTACAATAACAGCTACCATACTAGTATTGGGTGTGCACCATTCGAAGCGTTGTATGGCCGAAAATGCAGATCACCTGTATGTTGGGCCGAGATTGGCGAGAGACAGCTAACAGGTCCTGAAATTATTCAAGAAACCACTAATAAGATTTTCCTAATCAAAGACAGACTTAAAGCTGCTCGAGATCGCCAAAAGAGATATGCCGACAACCGTCGGAAGCCGTTAGAGTTTAACGTTGGAGATTGAGTGTTACTTAAGGTCTCTCCTTGGAAAGGGATCGTTTGGTTTGGAAAGAAGGGGAAGTTAGCCCCACGATACATTGGACCATTCGAGATCACAGAGAGAATAGGTCCGGTGGCATACCGATTGAGGTTGCCACAAGAACTTAACAGTGTGCATGATACTTTCCATGTATCGAATCTCAAGAAGTGTTTAGCTGACAAATCACTTCATGTGCCTATTGAGGACATCAAGATTGATCAAAGTCTCCATTTCGTGGAAGAACCTATTGAGGTCATGGACCGAAAGGTCAAGAAGTTGAGTCGTAGTAAGATACCTATTGTTCGTGTGAGGTGGAATTCCAAACGAGGTTCGGAGTTTACGTGGGAACATGAAGATTAGATGAGACTCAAATATCCACATTTATTCATGGATGACACTCTTGGACCTAGCACCAGTTGAATTTCGGGACGAAATTCCTTCAACTGGGGGATACTGTGACACCTCACAATATCAAGCAAAAAACATGGTGGGTTACTGTCACATTAGTGTGACAGTTCAGATGATACAGATGGATTTAATGAACAAAGTTTTAGAAACATTCAAGATATTCCCAAATCAGAAAGGAAACCTAAGATTCTTCTTGTTGAAGATCATGTGGTGAATGTGATGGTGTGTAACATCTGTCACCAATAGACCGTCAAATCGGCATTAAGCTCGTTAACTCATCTTGTGTATAACTAGCCTCACGTATGTTCATAGTCTAATTATCAGGTTAATCGAATTATCTTCGCGTACATGTTCCATGTGTGTGAACTATCCTCATGTATTTATTATTTTCGTAATATATCTATCGTTTTCACCGAATTTTTCGTATATACATTCGTGTTAACCATAATAATAATAATAATAATAATAATAATAATAATAATAATAATAATAATGATAATAATAATAATAATAATAATAATAATAATAATAATTATAATAATAATAATAATAATAATGATAATAATAATAATAATAATAATCATAATAATAATAATAACAAAGAATAAATAAATAAGTGCAGGGGGTATTTGTAATTTTTAAAACTTCAAAAGAATTTTACTAGCATAAAATAATAATATCAAAACCGCAGGGACCAAACATGAAAATTTCCAAATTTCAAATCCCACCCCCCGCCCCTTTCGTTTTTCCGACCACCGGACCGGCCAGATTCCGGCCAAGCTGTAACGTCTCGTATTTTTTTTAAAAAGTTAATTTTATAAATAATTGAGTTTGATATGTTGATGTTAAATAATTATAGAAATACAAATAATGATGATAATAATAATAATAATAATAATAATAATAATAATAATAATAATAATAATATAATGATGCTAATAATAATAATAATAATAATATTAATAATAATGATAATAAAAATAAAAATAAAAAAAAAATAAAAATAAAAATAAAAAAAATATATATATATTTTTATTAATAATGAAGTCCAGGGGGTTAATTTGCCAAATCCGAAACTTTAAAACAAAGTTTTTATACAAAATAATAAATAAAACAAACCTCAGGGACCATTTATGTAACTTCTAAAATTACAAAACCGGCCCCTCCCCACCCCCGATTTTCCGGCCACCGGATTCCGGCCGCCGGCCGCGGCTCCGGCGAAGCCAAAAACGGGTCTTTTAGCCACGGTTTTGACTCCAAAATACGCCAAAATGATCGTGAATCAGATTTCCATAAGAAATACCTACTTTAATTTAAAAATTCGAAGTCGCTTAAGCACTAAACCCACTCATTCCGATTTTCGGCCACTTTACCTACTACAATCGCACTAATACCGCAATAACAATCAAAATAATCGCGCAATATCGAATTTTTAATCATTTCTAATCTGTATATAAACTCAATTTCATTCGAAACACACAAAAACAACTAATTTGATTATCTCCCTCATCCGCGACCTGCATTCTACCCGAACACACCCTTCTGATCAATATAATCAGAAATTAACAGAGGGCTTTCGACCCTTTGGATCATTTGAAGCTATCTGCAAATTTAATTCGAGTTTCATCAGCGTTTGTCCATCATTTAGATTCGAGATAACCCGCGACCTACCCAACGATTGTTCTTGTCGTTTGGAACTTCAAAACAGGTAATTAAGAACACCTATATACTCGATTTTAGATGTATATCAAAAGCCCTATCATTAATTTCATTATAATACGCGAATTGGTGTTCATTCGATCGATTTCAAGAACTAGGGTTCTTGATTTGGGGGAAATAGATTGAAGATGGTTAAAACCAATTACTAACCAGAATAACCGCGGCTTAGAGCCTTGGTTCACTGGTTCGGTGTGTGTGTATGCAGGGAGAGGACCCGGGTTCGACCCCGGGCAGCCTCGTTTTATTTGTTTTATTTTTTTTTAAGCTTTTTAACCCTTCTAAAAATATGGAAAATTTTCTAAAAATTATGAAAACAAATTCTATAAATTCTCCTTATTTTAAATATTACAAAATTATTTTCTGTAAATTTCTTTTATTCAAAAACCTTAATAAATTCTTATAAAATATTATTTATAAATACTTAAAAATTATAAAAATTATTTTATAAACCCTGTTTATTTTTAAAAACCATCAAATTAATTTTCTGGAATTTTTTTAACATTAATATATTTATTGTATAATTATCTTTTAAAAACAAATGATTTAATTAGTCTAATTATTATAAAATGGACTTTAAATAATAATTTAAATGGATATTATATTATTTTAATTATGGATTAATCATAATAAATGTAGGAATTATATTTTCACAAATTGCTTACAAATGTAATTGAATGTTATTTCTTATGTAATATATTTTAAATAATAATATAGATTAAGATCTTATTATTAATCGAAATACTATTTGTAATTATCCTTAGATAATTATAGATTACATAATTGAATCACATCGTTTTTATATTTAATACCATTCCAAAATATTTAAATATACATATAAAATCCTTATAATAGAATCAAAATGTAAGTAATTATTTGATAAACTCAACACTTATTAATAATTACTTCTTAATACATATATAACCCTATCAAAATCTTGTAATATATATACATCTATTTGTGTGCGTGTCGCACGTCAAACCAAACCAACCCAAAATCCAACCAAATATATCTATTCACGTGGAACACATTTTAAAGACTTAGTTACAATTAATAATAGGTATTGATCGTGCTTGATCGTGCATTGCCTAATTCTTTGAAGTTCTTATTCATATACATTACATCAATCCAAGGTGAGTTTCCGTGGCCCCTTTCTATGCTTTTATAATTGTTTCAATGTTTTTCAAACTTGGGGGAAAAGTATGCTCACCCGTTTTCGATGCTGTAAAATCTTACATACAATTTTCATACTTGGAATCGACGTGATACTATTCTCATATTCTAATACATACATGGTGTTATTCTACGATTCTTACAACCATTAATTCCCGGGTTGGGAACCAACGGATAGGTATTGGTAGTACTACTGGGTTGACACCCCCACCCTTCGACGATTGGTTAACTTGTGAGTTACCAACACAGCTGCCAGCAATCAGGCCAAGGGTGAATATATTCCGACGAATTTATATGCATAACTGTCATTAGGTTTGGTTGTCTTAAACACATGTTATGTGGTTTTTGCTTACAGTATGATTCCATATCAAATTCTATACAGCATCAACTACATGATTTCAATTTAAACCTGCGGAACTCACCAACATTATGTGTTGACATTTTTGAGCATATCTTTTCAGGTGAACATAATCAAAGAGGGTAGCTAGTGCAGATGCCTTAGCAGAGACCTCAGGATTTCAATAGTATTGCATATGTAATATTTGTCATTTGTTTTCATATTTGAACATTGTGTGATTTGTATTGGATCAATAAGACTATGATAGTCGTGGAACTGACTAACCACGACACAAGTCACCATTGTGTCGAGGGACGTCATGACACGAGAAGTTTGCATGTATTATATCTCTGTATTTATACCAAGTGTTATGACGATCCCGTCCGTCGCATCCTCGTGTTTCCGCTCTAAGCGGGGGTGTGACAGATTGGTATCAGAGCCTTGGTTATAGAGATTTAGGTGGAGAATTCGACCTAGACTATAACCTAAGAACCTTCATATAGAATGCATGCTAGGGATCGTGTGCATTTGATTTTACCTAAATGTCTTTCATGATTTGTGTGACACATAGACACCTGTATTCTAGATTTCCTGGCAAAAGGCCCTCGGGCTAAGGCAAGCATATCGCATATATCTCATTGCGAGACCTGGTATGCTTACCTGGGGATTTCTGGGATGAGTGATAAACTATGGTCAATACACAAATCTACAAGGCAAATAGGTCAAATATATTAAGTCTATGAACTTAATATACAAGTATGTTCCTACATACCTGATTTTATACATATGTGCTTGTTACCTGATCATTGCCCCTAGTCTTTCTCTATGGAATATCTAAACATAAGGGAACTTAGGTGATCACGCGGAGCGTTGATCTCGGATATCAAATCCGACCCTATCATGGTTACGACTGAAATCCTGAAAGTATGACGGATATGCAGTTATCATTTAAATATATTGTGCTGATGTGCTTGGAAATCTAGTTGTTATTACATGCTAATAATGGAATACTATGGGTTCATGGACATAAGGACATCACATAATCTATGCTCAATAATACTATGATGTTAACTTGGGGTAAGTGAAGCTAAGGGTAATCATGCAAGGTAATTACCATTACGGGTGCACACGTAATTGCAATTCGCCATGCATGAGAAGTCTGGCTAATCTTATCGTAAGGTAACGATCATGAGTATCACAAGTCTCTATTTTATACCCTAGGGTGCTAGAATCATAATTCTAGTAAGATCCTGTTAAGGGTAATCAAACATTATTACCATATACTTAAGTCCTGTCCTATTTAGAGCCTTTATGGTATTTCCAAATCATTAAATTGACCTTGTGAGACGTTTCTCCACTTAGCATTTCAATAACTATTAAATGCTAAAATATAAGTGGGATACATAATACTCTCTACACATACATAACATTATTATTTGAAGAAATGCTAAGGAAAATTGAGTTGTTACGTAACTAGTTTAAGTGTCGTTCAAGGTATATCGTGGATGTGGTGGGAACGCTGCGGGGAACCCTATATATAAACATCACCGGTATACCAAGAATGCGCTTAAACTGGGCTACATAATAATCTTGATGGACTGAAGCATAGATTATTAGGATTTAACAGTGAAATCATGCATATATCTCAAGATAACTAAAGTATTCATCTGTCTGTGTCTAGAAAATGGCACCTAAGAGAGCTAACCGTAGAGCCAACCAAGAGGGTGAGGCCCCGCAGAACAGGCGTAGGGGCAGACCAACAAGGGCAGGTGCTGCTCCAACTGGCAATAATCAGGGAACCGACAACCCTGACATAGCTGCTATGATTGCCCAGCAGCTAGCCACTTTGATCCCAACCATTGTAACCCAAGTGAGTGACACCCTGCTAAACCAACCTCTCCACGATGATCACAACACCAACGGTCAACACAACCATGGAGTAGGGGATAACGCTGGGAACGAAGTTGGAATCAACCAGGTTAAACGGGGATGTTCCTACAAAGAATTTGTGGCCTGCAAACCCCGGGATTTCGATGGAAAAGGCGGAGCAATAGCCTTGACCAGATGGTTGGAAAAGATGGAGGCAGTCATTGACATTAGTGGATGCCTCGATAGTCAACGTATCAAATATGCCACATGCTCATTACAGGGCAAGGCATTAACCTGGTGGAACACCCAGGTTCAGGCCAGAGGAAGGGAGTCTGCAATGCAGCTAACCTGGGATGAATTCAAGGCGTTGATCACTGAGGAATACTGTCCTCTTAACGAAATGCAGAAACTGGAGCAGGAATTCTGGAACCATGCCATGATTGGAGCTGGACACGCAACATACACCGATCGTTTCCACGAATTGGCAAAATTGGTTCCACATTTAGTGACACCAGAGTCCAAGAGGATCGAGAGGTATATTTGGGGACTCGCGCCTCAAATCCGAGCACTGGTAACTGCAGCTGCTCCTCCTACGATCCAGAGCGCGATTATGAAAGCTGGCGCTCTTACTGACGAAATGGTGAGAACCGGAGTACTGGGGAAGGGAACTGAGAAAAGAAAGGAGTCCGGGTCTAATACTGGAAGATCCGATAAGAAGACTAAGATAGCCCGAAACTTTGTGGCTGTAACGCAGGGAAGGAAGGAATACACTGGACTGCACCCCAGGTGTAACAAGTGTAATTATAACCATTCCCCAGAAAAGCCGTGTCGTACGTGTACAAACTGTGGACGCCTGGGACACTGGGCGAAGGACTGTAGAACTGCGCTGAATCTGGTAGCACCTATCAACGCGGTTAACCCCGCTGGGAATGCCAGGGCATGTTACGAATGTGGGGGCCTCGATCACTACAGGAACACGTGCCCTCGACTGAATAGAGCACCTGGACAACAGGGGAATAATCAGCAGCAAGTGCTGGCTATAGCCGGTAATCCGAACCAGGGAAACCAAGGAAATGCTGCAAGGGGACGTGCCTTCGTCATTGGAACTAATGATGCCCGTCAAGATCCAAATGTTGTCACGGGTACGTATCTTCTCAACAACCACTTTGCATCCATATTATTTGATACCGGGGCAGACAATAGTTTCATATCTTCTGATTTTGCGCGCATGCTTGCCTTGAATCCTAGTAAGTTAGAAATCAGCTTTTCTGTAGAAATGGCCAATGGTAGATTCGTACCAGCAGATAAGATCATTAAACAGTGCTCTATAATATTAGAAGACCATGCTTTCAACATAGACTTAATACCTTTCGAGCTAGGGAGCTTCGACGTAATCGTGGGAATGGATTGGTTGTCAAAGCACGGAGCTGAGATCGTTTGTCGAGAGAAAGTAGTACGAATCCCTATGCCTAATGGGGAGGTACTCAAGATTCAAGGTGAACGACCAGGGAGAACTCTGAAGCTTATTTCTTGCATGAAGACGCGTCGATGTCTACGGAAGCAGTGCTACGCACTCCTGGCTCATGTGGTAGAAAGGAAGGAAGAAGGCATCAAGTTGGCAGATATTCCTGTGGTGCGAGATTACCCGGAAGTATTTCCTGATGATTTGTCGGGTTTACCTCCTCTACGACAGGTGGAATTTCGTATCGAGTTGGTTCCTGGAGCTACGCCGGTAGCAAAAGCACCATATCGGTTAGCACCATCTGAAATGCAGGAATTATCCAACCAACTACAGGAGCTATTGGAGAAGGGATTCATTCGGCCGAGTCATTCACCATGGGGAGCACCGGTTCTATTTGTCAAGAAGAAAGACGGGTCATTTCGTATGTGTATCGATTATCGCGAGCTGAACAAGTTGACGGTGAAGAATCGATACCCTCTTCCCAGAATTGATGATTTGTTTGATCAACTACAAGGAGCTTCATACTTCTCCAAGATTGATCTTCGTTCTAGATATCATCAACTGAGAGTTTTTGAAGATGATATACCAAAGACAGCGTTCAGGACTCGTTATGGGCACTATGAGTTCTTAGTCATGCCATTCGGATTGACTAATGCACCAGCTGTGTTCATGGATCTGATGAATCGGGTGTGCAAACCATACTTGGATAAGTTCGTGATCGTGTTCATAGACGATATACTTATCTATTCTCGTTCGAAAGAAGATCACGAGAAACACCTCCGAGCAATTCTTGAACTATTGCGGGAAGAGAAACTTTTCGCTAAATTCTCGAAGTGTGAGTTCTGGCTCCAGGAAGTGAAGTTTTTGGGCCATGTGGTTAACAAAGATGGAATTCACGTGGACCCCGGAAAAATTGAAGCTGTGAAGAAATGGGATACACCCCAAACGCCATCAGAAATCCGACAATTTTTAGGATTGGCCGGGTATTATCGACGGTTTATTGCGAACTTTTCAAAAATCGCACAACCGTTGACTATGCTAACCCAGAAGGATAAGAAGTTTGATTGGGGACATACACAAGAACAAGCTTTCCAGACGCTAAAGGAAAAACTGTGCAATGCTCCAATACTATCCCTTCCGGACGGAACTGATGACTTCGTGGTGTATTGCGATGCCTCGCATCAGGGATTAGGATGTGTGTTAATGCAAAGAGATAAGGTGATTGCCTACGCCTCACGACAACTAAAGGTGCACGAAAAGAACTACACGACTCATGATTTGGAGTTGGGCGCCGTAGTTTTTGCACTGAAGATATGGAGGCACTATCTGTATGGAACCAAATGCATCATCTACACTGATCATAAGAGCCTACAACACATCCTGAATCAGAAAGAGCTTAACATGCGACAACGACGATGGGTAGAACTACTTAGTGACTACGATTGCGAAATCCGGTATCATCCGGGGAAAGCAAATGTGGTGGCTGACGCCCTCAGCCGTAAAGAACGCGTAAAACCACTACGTGTTAGAGCTTTGGGATTGACTATACAAACAAACTTGAAAGCCCAAATTCAAAGCGCGCAAGGTGAGGCTCTAAAAGAAGAAAACCTTGCAGAAGAAGAATTCCGAGGGTTGGATAAACAAATGAATCGCAAGGATGACGGCGCATATTATTTCATTGATCGCATGTGGGTTCCCAAATGGGGAGGCGTACGCACACTAGTCTTGGATGAAGCACACAAGACTCGATATTCTGTTCATCCCGGTGCAGACAAGATGTACCATGATCTGAAGGATCTATACTGGTGGCCGACTATGAAGAAAGACATTGCTCTATATGTGAGCAAATGCTTGACGTGTTCCAAGGTAAAAGCTGAACATCAGAAGCCATCGGGACTATTGCAACAACCCGAAATTCCCGAGTGGAAATGGGAGAACATCACCATGGATTTCATTACCAAACTCCCGAGAACGCCAAGCGGACACGACTCGATATGGGTCGTAGTGGATCGACTGACAAAATCTGCTCACTTCTTGCCTATCCGAGAAGATTATAAAATGGATAAACTGGCAAGATTGTACATCAAGGAGGTCGTGACACGGCATGGGGTGCCGGTGTCAATCATATCCGACCGAGACAGTCGATTTACTTCACGATTTTGGCAGACGTTGCAGAAAGCGATGGGCACTCGACTAGATATGAGTACCGCCTATCACCCACAAACGGATGGCCAAAGTGAACGAACGATACAAACGTTGGAAGACATGCTGAGAGCTTGTGTAATCGATTTTGGTGGTAGCTGGGATACTCATTTACCATTGATTGAGTTCTCTTACAACAATAGTTACCACACAAGCATTGGATGCGCTCCATTTGAAGCATTATACGGGAGGAAATGTAGATCGCCAGTTTGTTGGGCTGAGATTGGTGGAAGCCAGCTAACAGGCCCAGAAATCATCCAAGAAACAACTGACAAGATCTTCCAAATTAAAGACAGACTAAAAGCTGCAAGAGATCGCCAAAAGAGCTATGCCGACAACCGTCGGAAGCCCTTGGAATTCAATGTTGGAGATCACGTCTTACTCAAAGTCTCTCCCTGGAAAGGGATTGTACGATTTGGAAAGAAAGGGAAGTTAGCCCCTCGATACGTAGGACCATTCGAGATTACAGAAAGAATCGGTCCGGTGGCTTACCGATTGAGGTTGCCACAAGAACTCAGCGGTGTACACGATACTTTTCACGTGTCAAACCTCAAGAAGTGTTTGGCGGACGAGTCCTTACATGTACCAATTGAAGAAATCAAGATTGATGAGAAACTCCATTTTGTGGAAGAACCAATAGAAATAATGGATCGGGAGGTCAAACAATTAAAACGCAGCAAAATCCCAATTGTCCGAGTGAGGTGGAACTCAAGGCGAGGTCCAGAGTTCACCTGGGAACGTGAGGATCAAATGAAATTCAAGTACCCTCATCTTTTCGTTTCAGACTCCTCGTGAATAAATTTCGGGACGAAATTTCCTGAAGTAGGGGAGACTGTAACGTCTCGTATTTTTTTTAAAAAGTTAATTTTATAAATAATTGAGTTTGATATGTTGATGTTAAATAATTATAGAAATACAAATAATGATGATAATAATAATAATAATAATAATAATAATAATAATAATAATAATAATAATAATGATGCTAATAATAATAATAATAATATTAATAATAATGATAATAAAAATAAAATAAAAATAAAATAAAAATAAAAATAAAAAAAATATATATATTTTTATTAATAATGAAGTCCAGGGGGTTAATTTGCCAAATCCGAAACTTTAAAACAAAGTTTTTATACAAAATAATAAATAAAACAAACCTCAGGGACCATTTATGTAACTTCTAAAATTACAAAACCGGCCCCTCCCCACCCCCGATTTTCCGGCCACCGGATTCCGGCCGCCGGCCGCGGCTCCGGCGAAGCCAAAAACGGGTCTTTTAGCCACGGTTTTGACTCCAAAATACGCCAAAATGATCGTGAATCAGATTTCCATAAGAAATACCTACTTTAATTTAAAAATTCGAAGTCGCTTAAGCACTAAACCCACTCATTCCGATTTTCGGCCACTTTACCTACTACAATCGCACTAATACCGCAATAACAATCAAAATAATCGCGCAATATCGAATTTTTAATCATTTCTAATCTGTATATAAACTCAATTTCATTCGAAACACACAAAAACAACTAATTTGATTATCTCCCTCATCCGCGACCTGCATTCTACCCGAACACACCCTTCTGATCAATATAATCAGAAATTAACAGAGGGCTTTCGACCCTTTGGATCATTTGAAGCTATCTGCAAATTTAATTCGAGTTTCATCAGCGTTTGTCCATCATTTAGATTCGAGATAACCCGCGACCTACCCAACGATTGTTCTTGTCGTTTGGAACTTCAAAACAGGTAATTAAGAACACCTATATACTCGATTTTAGATGTATATCAAAAGCCCTATCATTAATTTCATTATAATACGCGAATTGGTGTTCATTCGATCGATTTCAAGAACTAGGGTTCTTGATTTGGGGGAAATAGATTGAAGATGGTTAAAACCAATTACTAACCAGAATAACCGCGGCTTAGAGCCTTGGTTCACTTGTTCGGTGTGTGTGTATGCAGGGAGAGGACCCGGGTTCGACCCCGGGCAGCCTCGTTTTATTTGTTTTATTTTTTTTTAAGCTTTTTAACCCTTCTAAAAATATGGAAAATTTTCTAAAAATTATGAAAACAAATTCTATAAATTCTCCTTATTTTAAATATTACAAAATTATTTTCTGTAAATTTCTTTTATTCAAAAACCTTAATAAATTCTTATAAAATATTATTTATAAATACTTAAAAATTATAAAAATTATTTTATAAACCCTGTTTATTTTTAAAAACCATCAAATTAATTTTCTGGAATTTTTTTAACATTAATATATTTATTGTATAATTATCTTTTAAAAACAAATGATTTAATTAGTCTAATTATTATAAAATGGACTTTAAATAATAATTTAAATGGATATTATATTATTTTAATTATGGATTAATCATAATAAATGTAGGAATTATATTTTCACAAATTGCTTACAAATGTAATTGAATGTTATTTCTTATGTAATATATTTTAAATAATAATATAGATTAAGATCTTATTATTAATCGAAATACTATTTGTAATTATCCTTAGATAATTATAGATTACATAATTGAATCACATCGTTTTTATATTTAATACCATTCCAAAATATTTAAATATACATATAAAATCCTTATAATAGAATCAAAATGTAAGTAATTATTTGATAAACTCAACACTTATTAATAATTACTTCTTAATACATATATAACCCTATCAAAATCTTGTAATATATATACATCTATTTGTGTGCGTGTCGCACGTCAAACCAAACCAACCCAAAATCCAACCAAATATATCTATTCACGTGGAACACATTTTAAAGACTTAGTTACAATTAATAATAGGTATTGATCGTGCTTGATCGTGCATTGCCTAATTCTTTGAAGTTCTTATTCATATACATTACATCAATCCAAGGTGAGTTTCCGTGGCCCCTTTTTATGCTTTTATAATTGTTTCAATGTTTTTCAAACTTGGGGGAAAAGTATGCTCACCCGTTTTCGATGCTGTAAAATCTTACATACAATTTTCATACTTGGAATCGACGTGATACTATTCTCATATTCTAATACATACATGGTGTTATTCTACGATTCTTACAACCATTAATTCCCGGGTTGGGAACCAACGGATAGGTATTGGTAGTACTGGGTTGACACCCCCACCCTTCGACGATTGGTTAACTTGTGAGTTACCAACACAGCTGCCAGCAATCAGGCCAAGGGTGAATATATTTCGACGAATTTATATGCATAACTGTCATTAGGTTTGGTTGTCTTAAACACATGTTATGTGGTTTTTGCTTACAGTATGATTCCATATCAAATTCTATACAGCATCAACTACATGATTTCAATTTAAACCTGCGGAACTCACCAACATTATGTGTTGACATTTTTGAGCATATCTTTTCAGGTGAACATAATCAAAGAGGGTAGCTAGTGCAGATGCCTTAGCAGAGACCTCAGGATTTCAATAGTATTGCATATGTAATATTTGTCATTTGTTTTCATATTTGAACATTGTGTGATTTGTATTGGATCAATAAGACTATGATAGTCGTGGAACTGACTAACCACGACACAAGTCACCATTGCGTCGAGGGACGTCATGACACGAGAAGTTTGCATGTATTATATCTCTGTATTTATACCAAGTGTTATGACGATCCCGTCCGTCGCATCCTCGTGTTTCCGCTCTAAGCGGGGGTGTGACACAAGCTCCAGCGAACCCCAAAACCAATTAAAAACATGATTTTAACACCTCAAATTACACCGAATCGCCTCGTGAACAAGATTCGAACTCGATGCAACCTCAAAACGCGTTGAAACGGTCGATTAACGGCCATAAACTTTTCACTTTAATTTCCGAACGTTCAATGGCTAATTAACCCACTTACACATCACTTTAAACAAAATAATTCAATCCACTCGAACTTTATCAGCCTATGAACCAAATGCAACCCGTAATTCTAAGCACAAACACATAAACAAGCAGATTCGATCATCATCTTCATTGTCGAACCTGCAACTAGTCGAACCCCACTCTTCGAGCCTCCTAACCTACAATTAGCAGAGGGCTTTCACTCATTAACACAATTAGAAGCTTTCTGTGCAATTAATTGAAGTATCATCAACAAAATCAGCTCGAACCGATTTCTCCTCTGCCGCGACCTGTTCTTAACTGTTCTTATCACCAATTCGAAACAAAACAGGTAATTGAATACATCATTCTACTCGTTTTGATATGAGGATTAAAAGCCCCATGAAATTATTCCATAACAGAATCAAACCGGGGCTCAATTTGATCGATTTCGATCTAGGGTTCATATGAATATTGGGAAACTGGACAAATCATGTTTAAAATGAAATCAAACCTGGTTTTGTTACAGCTGAGGCCATTGGTTTAGTGGTATGCGTGTGGGTTGGTGAGTTAGAGGTCCCGGGTTCGAACCCGAGCCTCTGCCATTTTTTAAAAAAACCCTTTTTAAGCCTCCAAAATTATGGAAAATTCCTAAAAATCATAAAAATAATTTTATAAACTTTCCTTATATAAACCTTACAAAAATTATTTTCTGTAAATTTATTTTATTTGAGAAACATTAATAATCTTTATAAAATATTAGTTATAAATATTACAAATAATGATTTTTATAAAAATATGCATTATATTGTATTTAATTATGAAAAATCGTGGAAGAACATAGAAATTATACAATATATAATTTCACAAATCATTTATAAATGTAATTATAGGTTATATTTTTATACTTTAATTAATAAATTATTATTAAATTATACGATTACAAAGAATACATACATATACTTCTTTCAAATAAATCAAAAATACAAACAATTTCATTACTTGTCCAAAATCCCACAATTCAATTTAAATCCTAATATCATTAGGTATAAAATCAAACTCAAATATATACATAATCGTGTACGTCAACCTGAATCCAATCAAATACATCTATTCGCGCTGAATATCTTTTAAAGGCTTAGTTATAATCAATATTAGGTGTTGAACGTGCATGATCGTGCATTGTCTTATTCTGTGAAGTCTTTGTGCAATACATCAATTCAAGGTGAGTTTCGTGGCCCCTTTTTATGCTTATACAAGTTTTCATTGTTTTCAATCAATGGGGGGAAAGTATGCTCATCCGTTTTTAATGCTGTACATTCTATATTCTATACTTGGAATCAATGTGATACTGTTTTGCATGCATACATGGTGTTATTCTATGATTCTTACAACCATTAATTCCCGGGTTTGGGAACCAACGGTTAGGTATTGGTAGTACTATTGGGTTGACACCCCCACCCTTCGACGATTGGTTAACTTGCGAGTTGCCAACACAGCTGCCAGCAATCAGGCCAAGGGTGAATATATTCCGTCTAATTTATATGCATAACGTCATTAGGTTTGGTTGTCTTTAAACACATGTTATGTGGTTTGTGCTTGCAGTATGATTCCATATCAAATTCTATATAACATCAAATGTTTTAAATTTAAACCTGCGGAACTCACCAACATTATGTGTTGACATTTTTGAGCATATCTTTTCAGGTGAACATAATCAAAGAGGATAGCTAGTGCTGATGCCTTAGCAGAGACCCTCAGGATTTTTAATAGTTTTTCATTTGTAATGTATATCATTTGTATTCATTTATGAACTCTGTGTATTTCGGATTTAGAATCAAGAAGACTATGATAGTCGTGGAACTGACTAACCACGACACAAGTCACCATTGTGTCGGGCGACGTCATGACACGAGGATTCTGTATGTATTATGTCTCTGTAATTATACCAAGTGTTATGACGATCCCGTCCGTCGCATCTTGTGTTTCCGCTCTAAGCGAGGGTGTGACAGATTGGTATCAGAGCCTTGGTTATAGAGAATTAGGTGGAGAACTCGACCTAGACTATAACCTAAGAACCTTCATATAGAATGCATGCTAGGGATTGTGTGCATTTGATTTTACCTAAATGTCTTTCATGATTTGTATGACACATAGACACCTGTATTCTGGATTTCCTGGCAAAAGGCCTTCAGGCTAAGGCAAGCGTATTCGTATAAATCTCATTGCGAGACCCCTTACGCTACCTGGGGATTTCTGGGATGAGTGATAAACTATGGTCAATACACAAGTCTATAAGACAAATGGGTCAAGTATATTAAATCTATGAATTTAATATACAAGTATGTTCCTACATACTTGATTTTATACATATACACGTGTTATCTGAACATCCCGAGAAAGACATTATTACTCTTAGCCTTTCTCCATGGGATACTTTGATACTAGAACTTTATGCTTGTATGCGTACAACCTCATATTATTAGGGAACTTCGGTGATCACGCGTAGCGTCGATCTCGGATATTGAATCCGACCCTATCATGATTATGACTGAAATCCTAAAAGTATGACGGATATGCAGTTATCATTAGACATAATGTGCTTATATGCTTACTTTCTATTACATGCTATTATTGGAATACTGGCTCATGGACATAAGGACATTACATTATTTGTGCTTGATGAATCTAAATAATACTATGATGTTAACTTGGGGTAAGTGAAGCTAAGGGTGATCATGCAAGGTAAATTACCATTACGGGTGCACACGTAATTGCAATTCACCATGCATGAGAAGTCTGGTTAATCTTACCATGAGGTAACGATCATGAGTATTACATGTTTCTATTCTACACCCTAGAGTGCTAGGGTCATAATTCTAGTAAGTCCTTGTTGAAGGCAATCAAACATTATAAGTCTTTGTTGAAGGCAATCAAACATTATAAGTCCTTGTTGAAGGCAATCAAACATTATCAACATTTACTCAAAGTCCTGTCCTACTTAGAGCCTTCATAGTATTTCCAAATCATAATATTGACCTTATGAGACATTCCTCCACTTAGCGTTTCAGTAACTACTGATTAATGCTTAGAATGAAAGTGGAATACATGAATGTAGAGGAGTAATGATACTCTCTACCCATACAAAACTTTATTATTTGAGTAGGTGCTAAGGAAAATTAAGATGTTATGTAACTAGTTTAAGTATTATTCATGGTATATCGTGGATGTGGTGAGAACGCTGCGGGGAACCCTATATATAAACATCACCGGTATACTAAGAATGTACTTAATCTGGGATACATAATGATCTTGATGGACCGAAGCATAGGTTATAGAAACATGATAAGTGAAATCATACGGTGACTAAAGTTCCCATCTTTCTGTAGTTAGAAGATGGCGCCTAAAAGAGTCACACGCAAAACCAACCAAGAAGCTGAAGCCCCACAAAACAGGAGAAGGGGTAGACCATCAAGAGCTGGTGGTAGTCCAGCCGACAATAATCAGGAAACTGGCAATCCTGATATAGCTGCTATGATTGCTCAGCAGCTAGCTGCATTGGTTCCTACCATTATGACGCAAGTAAGCAACACAGAAACAAGTATAAACGAGCCCTCAAAGTATTAAATGATAGAAAGGTCCTTATAAGAACATAATGAAGTTAACTTTTAATTAACGAAAAATACAAGATGTTACACAAATTGACAGAGGGCTTTCGATTATCATCATCATTAGGAGCTTCTGGTGGAACGAATTTGTGTTTAATCGTCTATATCTCATGAAATCAAGATACCATAGCTGCGACCTAACTCGAACTCAAACCCATCGATTACATCATTTCACCAGGTAATTAAGACCTCTATAAACTCGTTTTTACTTGGGGATTGAAAGCCCCAAGATCAATTTCATTAACAATGTCGATTTGGTGCTCAATTTGGAATGGATCAAAAACTAGGGTTCATATGAATTGGGATTGTTTGTTGTTGAGTTTAAAAAGTTTAAAAACCGGGTATAACCACGGCCAAGGCCATGGTTCACCGGTTACATACATGCATTTCATACCTGAGGTCCCGGGTTCGAACCCGGGCACCCACAAGTATTTTTTTAGCCTTTTTTAGCCTTTAGAAATATTTAAAAAAATCTTTAAAAATTATAAAAATCTGTTTTAGAATCTTTGTTTATTCTAAAAGTTATCTAACTATTTTCTGAAATTTTATTCTTTAAAAAAAACCTTGTTTATTTTATTTTTAATGTATTATTTACAAATAATATAAATAGTTATTTTTATAAAAATGAACTTTAAATAATAATTTAAATCATTAAATTATTAGTGGATATTATATTATTAATTATGAATTAAGCATGATAATTGTAGGAATTATAGATATATTGATAATTTCAAAAATCAATTTCAAGAGTTATTCTGGGTTATTTATTATAAATGTACTTTAACTAATATTTTAGATTAATAAATTATTAATCGGTCAATACGATATTGTAATCAATGTTAAATAATGTTTATTTCAAAAGAGTACAAAGATTTATTTACATTGCACATTTAAACCTTATCAATTATTATGCCTAATTACTTTTATATATTAAAAACACTTAAATATTATAATTCTTTTCATTTAATCAAAATATAAATGATTCCATCATATAAAGTTAATTACTTGTCAAAAACCTCACAATCCTATAGAAACCCTAGTTCTTGTTAGAACGTTAACCTTATCATTAAAACTTTAACCTTGTGAATGTATATATATATATATTTAGGGCCTTGTGACGATTCATCTTGAAACGACGTTTATTATTCTTATTAGTCTTCATTACATACTTATTTGACAAGTGAGTTTCCTTGCCCCTTTTTACATTTTCACACTATTTTGGGGTGAACATGATACTTATACATCATACACTTATAAACGTTTGAGACTTGTAAAGCACTTGCAATTCATCTTTATATTTTGTCATGGTTATTCATATGTTGTAAGTTATTATATGAGATACATAGTTTGTTTATAATCATTAACTATTGCTAGCCTGGCGACGTCTTAGATCTTTGGGCCTGACAAGCCTATTTGGTGCTAAAGCCGAGGTATTGCCGGCTCCTGATGACGTATGCTTGTTCATCATGGGAACCAAATACACTTAGCCAATCTTATATACTTGTAATCAAGTCGAGGTTTGGTTGTAAAGATATGTGTTCTATAACCTTACTAACTTATAACCTATGACATGAATTGCTACTTGTAACCTTATCATATTACGTATGAAAACCTTGGAAACTCACCAACTATTTTTAGTTGACCTTTTATTTTTATAATGTTTCAGGTAATCCTCAAGTTTGAAGTCATCATTTGAAGTTTGCATAAAACTAGGATTTGGACCTAGATTAAAGAATGAAAAGCTTTGGATTACTTTTGTTTTATGTTTTGACTTATTTCATGTTGAAACTTATGGTTGTAATTGCATTTGAAACTTATAATAATAATATTTACATTTAAGGTTAGCGTTATGTGGCTGTGAACAATCCTAACCCTCACATCTCGACGATTTCGCCGTCAAGGTTGGGGTGTGACAGATTGGTATCAGAGCCCATAACTATAGGGATTTAGGTTATTAGAAATGGTGACCTAGACTATAGCTTATGCATGAACCTTATAGGATAATATTTATATTCTTGTAGATACATATATGTTTTGCATGCTACATAATGCTATGCCTTCTTACGTGCAACTTGATGGCCTAGCATAGGATTGCCTTTATGTATGCTTAAACATTGTTACATGACTCCCCTAAACTTATCTTTGACTCTTTGACTCTCCCCGACCAATGAAACTTCGTAAACTTCCTCGATGACGTGTGGAGTCTACACTATTTATCGTGGGTTTAATTCCTTAGACTCTATGTCTAATCTATGAAAATCTCATCAAGGTTTTGATTTCATGAACCTAAGAAATTTGTAATAAAACATACTTTTCTCTCGTTAAAACCGTTCTTTACATACATGCGATCACACATCAAACGTGCACATAGATAATATCATTATTATCTTCATCATTCGTTCGTTAGCATTCACATTCGTTACTTTCATTCACATTCGTTCATAAATTCTTACTTTCATTCGTATGTTCCTTACTTTCATTCGTATATTCATTACGTTCATTCGTACGTTCATTACTTTCGATGACATGTACATTACCCCGAACATTGTGCACGAAGCTGGTTACTAGGCTTGAGGTCTTTCATAGACCTCGAACATTGTGCACGAAGCTGACTCCAGTACCTAGGGCAAGTGCATTCACCACTTATCTTTTCTCTTTCATTACGGATCAATGCCATGTGCTATACCCCGAACATTGTGCACGAAGCTTGTTACTGGGCCTGAGGTCTTTCATAGACCTAGAACATTATGCATGAAGCTGACTCCAGTACCTAGGGCAAGCAGCAAGGATCCCATACAGATGATCAATCACAAGGATTGGACCCCAGTGTGCATCCTTCTGGGGTAGCTAACCCGTACACAGTTGAGCTAACACCCTTCATTGGGTGTGAACCTCCATACTTTTGCTTGCAAACCGTTCTTACATTCATTCGTTCATTCATTAATGCATGCATTTGTTCATCATGTTCCTCTTTTATTATCTTCCACTTTACGTTACATACTACTTTCGTTTCATTCATTAACATAACACGTAACGTTACGGAAAGATAAACATACGTCATAAATAGGAACATCAACATACACTATAGCACCATCATACAAGGCATCATCATACATACTTAACATACATCATGCATAAACATGCAACATCATCATCATGCCCTACATACCCTCTAAGGCCTCCAAAGGTCATCTTACATGTACCTAAGGGAACTTCCACGTCAAAACTTACCTCTGCACTTTCCCTTGAAAGTCAGTACTTTTACTATGCCCCTCCTCGGGTACAACAGCCCTATTTGGGCATATGGACACCCGTCAGTCGCATGGCCTCCATGCGACTGAACATCATGTGATTGGACCAATGCGGATGAACACCGTGCGAATGAACACCCAATAGTATGAATGGACTCTCAATCGTGTGAATGAACACTATGCGAATGGACCTTATGCGAATGGACCTCATATGAATGAGCACCTATGCGACTGGGCTCTCAGTCGCATGACTCCCCATGCGACTGGACCCCAGTCGTGTGACTGAACCTCAACCGTGCGACTGAACCTCAACCGTGCGACTGAACCCCAATCGCCCTCCAGTCGGCCGGATGGCCTCCAGTCGGTCACCTAGCCCTAACCGATGCAGAATGCAGCTCTCCCGAACCCAATCTGCCATTTTCGACCTCCAAGCTCATCCAAACCCATTCTAAGCTCAAATCAACCATCCTAAACCTTAGAAATGCATACTACAACACCATTCAAGCACACACAAGCCCAAGAACATACTCCAAACGCATCAAACACAATCACACCTAAATGGGTCAAACATACACACATTCAAAAACGGGTTTGCTATGTGTTCCAGCCCCAAATCAGTTGAAAACGAGTAAGATATGGGTCCTAGAACTCTCACAAACTACAAAAAGAAGAAGAGCTTCGTGTTGACTCGCTACACGACGATTTGGCACGCTCAAATCCACTCGAATCAAGCCTTTTCTCTCTTTTTCTCCCTTTCTCTCTTCTTTCTCTTCTTTTGGCTGAGTTTGCATAAGAGTGGGGAGGATATGGCTGTCCTCCCCCTCTTAATCTCCCATTTTTATGAACTTTCTCCCATTTTGGCAAGTTTGGTCCCCCGACTTTAGACTTTATTTCTTTTTCTTCTTTCGTCAGCTTCAAAGAAAATATCCGGGTGTTACAAGTCCACCCCCTTATATAGGTTTCGTCCCTGAAACCTGTCATTCCTCAAACAAGCATGGGTAATGCTGTCTCATTTCCTCCTCAGTCCCCCATGTTGACTCGGATCCCTTCTTGTGCTTCCACTGTACACGCACAAGAGGAACCACTTTATTTCTCAGCCTCTTCTCTTTTCGATCGATGATTGTCACTGGTTGCTCCACATAATTGAGCTGTTCGTCTACTTTGATATCCTCCAGTGGAACAATCATATCTTCATCTGCCAAACACTTCCTTAGATGAGATACGTGGAATTTCAGGTGAATTCCGCTTAACTCATCTGGTAACTCCAATCTATAGGCCACCTCTCCTACTCGAGCAATGATTCGGAAAGGGCCTATGTACCTTAGGCCCAACTTTCCCCGCTTTCGAAAATGAATGATACCCTTCCAAGGTGAGACCTTCAACATAACCCGGTCACCCACCTGGAACTCAATTGGTCTGCGTCGTTTATCAGCATACGACTTCTGTCTATCTTTGGCTGCCTTCATGAAGGCCTTAATCCTTTCAAGCTTTTCAGTCGTAGCCTCAATCACCTCAACGCTCCCTAACTCTTTATGACCAATATCACCCCAACAAACGGGTGATCTGCATCTCCTACCGTATAGAATCTCATAGGGTGGCATACCAATGCTGGCATGATAGCTGTTATTGTATGAGAATTCAGCTTACGATAAGTGGTCATCCCAACTTCCCCCAAAATCAGTCACCCATATAGCATCATACCTTTTTGGGGTACGTGGCAGCTTAGTAATGAAATCCATGGTGATGTGCTCCCACTTCCATTCCGGTATATCCAACGGCTGGATCTTCCCATATGGATTTTGATGTTGGGCCTTCACTTGTAAACAAGTAAGGCATTTACTCACATACTCCACCACATCACGCTTCATACCCGGCCACCAATAATCTTTCTTCATGTCTTGATACATCTTTGTAGCACCGGGATGAATAGAGTATCGAATCTTATGAGCTTCCTCAATAATCTTCAAGCGTAGATACCCAAGATGAGGAATCCACTTTCGTCCGAATCGGGTTTTAACACCAAGTGTGTTTTCACCCAATTCCGCAACCAGACCTCTCATTCTTTTGGAGTTAAGATGATCTTCTTTCAACTCCTCATCTTGAAACTCCTTGACTTGCTTCATCACATCAGGTCATAATTAGCTGGTACGCCTTCACTCGAATCGGCTCGGGCCTTTCCTTTCGGCTAAGGGCGTCCGCCACCACGTTGGCTTTGCCTAGATGATAATGGATCTCACAATCATAATCTTTTATGAGCTCCAACCATCTCCTCTGTCTCATGTTCAAGTCTTTCTGCTCGAAGAAATACTTCAAGCTCTTGTGGTCAGTGAATATGGTGCACTTCGTCCCGTAAAGGTAGTGCCTCCAAATCTTTAGTGCAAAGACCACGGCTGCTAGCTCCAAGTCATGAGTAGGATAGTTAACCTCGTGGACCTTTAACTGTTGGGATGCATAGGCTATAACCTTCCCCCTCTGCATTAACACGCACCCCAATCCCAAGTAGGAAGCATCAGAATAAACCACCAGATCTTCACTTCCATCAGGTAATGACAATACAGGAGCTTGGGTCAACCTCGCCTTCAATTCCTCAAATGCCTTCTCCTAAGCTTGACCCCACACAAACTTTACATCCTTCCGGGTCAACTTGGTTAATGGAGAAGCGATCTTGGAAAAGTCTTGGACGAATCTTCTGTAGTAGCCCGCCAAACCCAAGAAACTGCGAATCTCGGATGGCATCTTTGGAGACTTCCATTGCATCACCGCTTCCACCTTTGCCGGATCTACCATAATCCCCTCCGGATTCACCACGTGACCCAAGAATTGAACCTCGCATAACCAAAACGCGCACTTGGAGAACTTGGCATACAACTTTTCCCTTCTCAACGTCTGTAACACCTCTCGAATATGACCGGCATGCTCTATCTCGCTTTTTGAATAAATCAGGATATCATCAATAAACACAATCATTGATTTATCCAACATCGGCTGACACACTCGATTCATCAGATCCATAAAAGCAGCTGGCGCATTGGTCAAACCAAAAGACATGACAAGAAACTCGTAATAACCGTAGCGCGTGCGAAAAGCCGTTTTAGGAATATCCTGTTCTTTCACGTTCAACTGATGGTAGCCAGATCAAAGATCTATCCTTGAAAACCAACTAGCACCTTGAAGCTGATCAAACAAATCATCGACCCTCGGCAACGGATACCGATTCTTCACTATCAACTTGTTCAGCTCAAGGTAGTCTATACACATCCTCATGCTACCATCTTTCTTCTTTACAAAAAAAGACCGGAGCACCCCAGGGAGAGATACTCGGTCTAATGAACCCTTTATCAAGCAGCTCTTGCAACTGCTCCATCATCTCCTTCATCTCCGTCGGAGCCAACCGATACGATGCCTTGACAACGGGTTGGGCACCCGGTATCAGATCAATCTGAAACTCAATCTCTTGGTCAGGTGGAACTCCTGATAAGTCCTCTGGGAACACGTCTGGAAAGTCACACACAACCGGAACATCAGATAGTTGTGGTGTTGGCGTTTCCACATCCTTTACATAACACAAGTAGGCGCTACATCCACGCCTCATATACTTTCCCGCCACCGCCATTGAGATTACTTTCGGGATCATCGTGACCCGATCCCCGTAAACAGTTACCGAACTCCCGTCAGGTGCTATCAAACGAATCATCTTCTTGCGACACACTATATTCGCCTTGAAGTCCGCCAACCAATCCATTAACCAAATCGAAACCACCTAAGGTCATCACGAACGGTCTAATAGGAAACTTATGACCTTCTAGTTCCATATCACAGCCCTCTATCATCTCAGAAACCTGGTAGACTTACCTATGGCAGTCTCTACATCAAAGGGCACGTCCACACGTCTACTACCAACTGGCAGCTTAGTACAAAAAGCAGCAGAAATAAAACTTCTACTGGCACCTGAATCAAACAACACAGAAGCTAAAGTTTGGTTCACCAGAAACGTACCGGACACAACATCAGGGCCCGTCCTAGCCTCCTCTTGTGTCATAGTGAATGCCCTAGCGCTCGCTCTCAGTTCTTCACTCCCCGTCTTCTTCACCCCGGAAGCCTCAGCCCTTGGCTTCTTACAGTCTTTGCTCATGTGGCCCTCCCCGCCACAATTAAAACATTTCCCCATCTTGCCCTCACGTGCCATACGACCTGGCTTCCCACATTTGAAGCACACATTCAATCCCCACCTACACTTACCGCTGTGCTCCTTCCCACATTTGCCACACTTTTTCGATCCCGTACCCGGTGTGGCTACACGGCGATCTTCCATCCGTGCCTTCTTGTTACCCGTCGAGGCATCACCCCGACCAAACCTCTTTCCACTCTAGTTTCGATCACCACCACCCTGGTTACTACCTTCAGCCACCACCACTACCGTCCTCTCATCATATAACCTCCCTGCCAAGTCCACTGCTGACCTAAACATGCTCGGTCGGGCAGTGATCATGTGCCTGTGAATATCCGCTGGCAAACCCTGAATGTACCTCTTAATCTTCCGTGACAAGAGTGTCACCTGATCCGGCACCAGTCGTGCGATCTCGTTGAACTTTATGGTGTACTGCTGGTGTGTCATGGTTCCCGCCTCCAGCTGCAGGAACTCCCTCTCAACCTTATCCATCTCCCGGTGATGACAGAACTCCTCAATAACCAACCTTTTCAGCTCAGACCACTTCATTTTTCCAATGGCCCTACTACCCTCGGCTTGGACTATGTTGTCCCACCAGCTTAAAGCCGAGTCCATAAAAGAATGGGTAGCAAACTTCACATTTTGGTCCTCCCGGCATTCACTGATATTCAGAACTGCTTCCATCTCTCTCACCCATCGATGAGCAGCAGCAGCAGTGTCGTTTCCAACAAAAGTAGGGGGCTTACTCCTTTGAAATGCCCCGTAGTTACAGCCTCGTGCCGCCTCCAGCGCAGGCTCCTCTTCCTCCTCTTCTTCATCACCAGAAAGAACCGTTTCAAGCTCCAGTTGTTCCCGACCTCCCGAGGACCGGTTCCTCTCTTGCCTTTCCCCTTCCCGTACTGCCTTAATCACCTCGATCACCACAGACGGTAAAATTGTCTGCATGACCTGATGCACTTCTTCAACCACCGCCTCTTTCACCGAGGCCCTCAAATTTTCACTCTCATCACCACTTTCCGGATGAGGGGTCTTGGGTCCCTCAGGAACCACCTTCTTAACTCTAGGTCTGCCTTTTTTGGGCCGTGATGCAGCACCAAGTCCACCACGCGAGGCTTTGGATGATCTACCACCGGCCATCCTCTAACACACACTGAAAGATTCAAACACCAACACGGTCATTTTAGGAAATAGCTCAGTTTATGTCAAGTATAGTAAGTTCCTAATTACAGTGGTCAGTTGTGATTAGCCACTTACTTTACTCTTCGTACCACGAGCATTACTTGTCCTGACTACATCAGTATCAAAATCAATCAGCAACACACAAACCAGATAACATGCGCACATAATTCCGGTTAACATTAAGAAAATACCTGATGGCACGCAGCTACTCAGATTGGCATCCCTTCCCTTTCCGTCCCATTCTCAGTTTAAGTTAAGATTTATTTTGAAAATTTATCCATTTCACTTAAACTTTGGCTCAGATACCAACTTGTAAGGCCCCGTTCCTGGGCACCTCACAGCTGGTCAATCTTCGCTCTTAAAACATATAATTTTATTAACTTTAATAAACATTACAGTGGAATCAGTGGAATAACTTTTTCATTTCAATATATATGCTTTTGCAAAATAATACATCGTTCATTACAAAAGATCGCTCGATCGTATTACAATGCAAAAACATTAAACAAAAGAATGTCATCCAAAAAGAGCTGAGTAGCCGTCCCGTGCCATCCTCAGCAACTTTACCTGCCAACTGGAAACACATAAAAAGTCAGCGTTACTGAGTGAGTTCTAGTTTTATAAAAAAACATACTTTTCTCTCGTTAAAACCATTCTTTACATACATGCGATCACACATCATACGTGCACATAGATAATATCATTATTATCTTCATCATTCGTTCGTTAACTTTCGTTCATTTAACGTACATCGTTAACATTCACATTCGTTACTTTCGTTCACATTCATTCAGAAATTCTTACTTTCATTCGTACGTTCCTTACTTTCATTCGTACATTCATTACGTTCATTCGTAAGTTCATTACTTTCGATGACATGTACATTACCCCGAACATTATGCACGAAGCTGGTTACTGGGCCTGAGGTCTTTCATAGACCTCGAACATTGTGCACGAAGCTGACTCTAGTACCCAGGGCAAGTGCATTCACCACTTATCTTTTCTCTTTCATTACGGATCAATGCCATGTGCTATACCCCGAACATTGTGCACGAAGCTTGTTACTGGGCCTGAGGTCTTTCATAGACCTTGAACATTATGCACGAAGCCGACTCCAGTACCTAGGGTAAGCAGCAAGGATCCCATACATATGATCAATCACAAGGATTGGACCCCAATGTGCATCCTTCTGGGGTAGCTAACCCGCACACAGTTGAGCTAACACCCTTCATTGGGTGTGAACCTCCATACGTTTGCTTGCAAGCCGTTCTTACATTCATTCGTTCATTCATTAATGCATGCATTCATTCATCATGTTCCTCTTTTATTATCTTCCACTTTACGTTACATACTACTTTCGTTTCATTCATTAACATAACATGTAACGTTACGGAAAGATAAACATACGTTATAAATAGGAACATCAACATACACAATAGCACCATCATACAGGGCATCATCATACATACTTAACATACATCATGCATAAACATGCAACATCATCATCATGCCCTACATACCCTCTACGGCCTCCAAAGGTCATCTTACATGTACCTAAGGGAACTTCCAAGTCAAAACTTACCTCTGCACTTTCCCCCGAAAGTCAGTACTTTTACTATGCCCTTCCTCGGGTACAACATCCCTATTTGGGCGTATGGACACCCTTCAGTCGCATGGCCTCCATGCGACTGAACATCATGCGATTGGACCAATGCGGATGAACACTGTGCGAATGAACACCCAATCGTGCGAATGAACACCCAATCGTGCGAATGGACTCACAATCGTGCGAATGAACACTATACGAATGGACCTTATGCGAATGGACCTCATACGAATGAGCACCTATGTGACTAGGCTCTCAGTCGCATGACTCCCCATGTGACTGGACCCCCAGTCGTGCGACTGACCCCCAGTCGTGCGACTGAACCCCAATCGCCCTCCAGTCGGCCGGATGGCCTCCAGTCAGTCGCCTAGCCCTAACTGATGCAGAATGCAGTTCTCTCGAACCCGATCTGCCATTTTCGACCTCCAAGCTCATCCAAACCCGTTCTAAGATCAAATCAACCATCCTAAACCTTAGGAATGCATACTACAACACCATTCAAGCACACACAAGCCCAAGAACATACTCTAAACGCATCAAACACAATCACACCCAAATGGGTCAAACACACACACATTTAAAAACGGGTTTACTATGTGTTCCAGCCCCAAATCAGTTGAAAACGAGTAAAATAGGGGTCCAAAACTCACACAAACTACAAGAAGAAGAAGAGCTTCGTGTTGACTCGCTACACGACGATTTGGCACGCCTGAATCCACTGGAATCAAGCCTTTTCTCTCTTTTTCTCCCTTTCTCTCTTCTTTCTCTTCTTTTGGCTGAGTTTGCACAAGAGTGTGGAGGATATGGCTGCCCTCCCCCTCTTAATCTCCCATTTTTATGAACTTTCTCCCGTTTTGGCAAGTTTGGTCCCCCGACTTTAGACTTTATTTCTTTTTCTTCTTTCGACGGCTTCAAAGAAAATATCCGTGTGTTACACATATGCTTCATACAAGAAGTTCACTGTGTATCAAATGGATGTCAAGTGTGCTTTTCTTTATGGAAAAATTGATGAAGAAGTCTATGTGGCTCAACCCCCTGGCTTTGAGGATCCGGACTACCCAGATAGAGTATACAATTTAGACAAAGCTTTGTATGGACTTCATCAGGCACCAAGAAAGTGGTATGAAATATTATCATCTTTCTTGCTGAAGCATGGCTACAAATGAGGGACTATTGATCAGACCCTCTTTCTCAAACAAGAACATCAAGATCTTTTAGTGGTTCAAATATATGTAGATGACATCATATTTGGATCAACCAACAAGAAGGTTTGTCAGAGTTTTGAAGAGTTAATGAAATCTGAGTTTCAAATGAGCTCAATGGGAGAATTGAGCTTCTTCCTTGGCTTACAAGTTCAATAGAAAACAGATAGAATTTTTATCAATCAAGAAAAATACATTCATCAAATTTTGAAGAAGTACAATCTTGTTGATACATCTTCATGCAAAACTCCTGCTTCAACAATAGACAAGATTGTGCCTGATCCTGCTGGAAAATCTATAGATCAGAGATTGTACAGATCAATAATAGGATCCTTAATGTATTTAACTACCAGCAAGTCTGACATAATGTTTGTTGTGTGTGTTTGTGCTAGGTATCAATCTGATCCAAAGGAGTCTCATCTGAATGCTGTCAAGAGAATTTTCAGATATCTGAAAGGAAAACCAGCTCTAGGACTATGGTATCCAAAAGATGGAGATTTCAGTCTTTACTCATACTCAGATAGTGATTTTTGAGGTGAAACAATAATAGAAATCAACAACAGGTGGATGTCAATTTTTAGAACCAAGACTTGTTTCATAGCAGTGCAAGAAGCAAACCAATGTGTTTGTGTCCACAGCTGAGGCTGAGTACATAGCTGCTTCAGCTTGTTGCTCTCAAGTGCTTTGGTTGTAAAACCAATTGCTTGATTATGGTCACAATTTCCTTCAAACACCAATTCATATTGATAATTCAGCTACTATGTTTATAACTGCTAACCCAGTTCAACATAGCAAAACAAAGCACATTGAAATCAGATATCATTTTCTGATGGATTATTCAGAAAAAGGGTTAATCAAGTTAATCAAAGTGGATACAACAAATCAGCTTACTGATTTATTCACTAAAGCCTTTGATTCAGTTAGATTTAACTTTCTAATTGAGTCTTTGGGTATGATTAACTGAGATTAATTTATCATTAACAAAGAAAAGCATGTGACTGCCCTTGTACATTGTAATTAATAAAAAAAATAAAATAAAAAAATAATATATAAAAAACAGAAAAACACAAAAATATTGTCTTTATTTATTGTTATGTGTTTGTTTCTGCATGTCATGTGTCTGGGAAATAATAGTACATTATGCCTTGGCTTACTTCATCAACATCAACTAAATACCAAATTGAGTTAACACATTTTGATATGTGAGTAGGTTCATCTTGAGTGGAAACTACACTAAGAGCATGCAAACATAATGCAAAAGGTGACTATTTGTGGGAACTCCATTTTAAGGATCAAGCAAGTAAGTCTTATCCTGATGTGATCAAAGCACTCACCCAAGCACACTATGTAAAACACTTTATAATCTTCTATCTTTGCAAAATCATATTCCCTTTGTTTTGTGTGAACAAAGACCTGGGTATATGGTTAAAGAGTATGATCTTCATTCTCCCTCTGTTTTGTGTAAACAAAGATCTGGGATGAAAGCATATTTGTTTTATGAAAGTAAAGACCTGGTGATCTTATGAGGATCATATCTTAGCTCTCAAAAGAATCATTTGTGATCAAATGTATATTATCTTAAAGAGCTTAAGCATCCAAGCATTTATGAGACTGCAAGTCTGTCTCAAGATAGAATTTATAATTTAATGTACATAGTCACTAAGTGTGAAAAAGTGGATGATTTGACTTACCAACGGAGGATAAACTCTAATGAGAATTGAATGTGGAGCACATGACAGAACTGATTAACAAACTTCAAAACATGATAAACAGCATGCCTAGTTGATACATTACTCATATATGAATTTAAGTGGATCTATATACTTACAATCAGGTGTGCAACAGATCAAGTATCATTCAAATAATCAACATCAGCAGAAGCCTAGAGTCATAGTATGATCCCTCTATATATATGCATGCTTGTATTGTTTAAGTCCTTTGTTTAATTTTTCCTCTTAACTGATTACTTCTCGTTTGGAGTGTCATATGCCTTTCATGCTTATTCCCAACATAAATTTATGATGAATGAAACAGTTTAACATTAATCACAAACTTAGGGGAGTAAGTAATGCTTGAAAATCAATAAAAAGCTTATTTTTATCAACACATCTTTGAAGGAACTGGATCCTGAGCACTAACTTGGATGCAGGATATAGGAAGTTTTCTTGTACTCAATTGCCATGCAAACAAAGTCAACAAGGTCCAACATTAATAAATGACTCTATCACTTGATTGGAATCATACATTTAAAGTTTCAATGAAACTTTAATATCCGTAAAATTTTCAGTACAATTTCTGCATCCGCAGAAGTAACAGTAAAATTTCTGCATCCGCAGAAGTAACAGTGAAATTTCAGCATTAGCAGAAGGAATAGTAAAAAGTAAAAATGTGATTGTATAACCATAGAGTTTGTAAACTACGGATGTGCCAATGACTTTGAAAGCATAATCCATGTTCATAGAATGGTAATCTATGAATGAATAAGATGTACTCAATAAACAGTAATGCTACATTAATTTTTAATTAAGGCATCCACAGATATTATCGCATCCGCAGATGTTATGATTCCGGAGATGTTCTGCGGAAGCTGTGAAATATCCGGAATAAATAAAGTTTACGGAAAGGGATAAAAAGGAAGTGGGCCCAACATAATTAATAAAAGAAATTAATGTGTCCACTTATAAATGAGATTCTTGACTTTAAGAATTCTTAATCATTTTTAGAGCACTTTTCACTTTTTGACATAGAAAAGCGCACACTTCCCCCTTTCTCAAACTTTCGAACTTTCTCAAACTTTCAAAAAAAATCAAACTAAGAATTTGTAAAAATCAGAGTATAGTAATCGCAAATCAGTGTTTCAAAGGTAAATCATGTTCTAATCATCAACAATGAACTGTTTAATTTCTGATTATCATTAAAATGGTTCGTATTCATGCCTGTTACACTGATGCTAACGTAATCTTCATTGTTCTTATGTACAGATGTCAAATAGGTTTGCGAAAGAGCACAATATGTGTGCATTCGTAAATGCAGATGATCCTGCATCAGAAGAATGTCGAGATATCATCAGATATCTTCGACGATCCAGTCTCTTCTATGCCCTGACGGCAGAGCCTGTGATCCATCAATCACATATCATCGACTTCTGGGAATTAGCCCGAGTGGAACAAAATGGAGAAAATGAAGTTATCGTGGCTGAAATCAACAATGAAAGGTTAAGGATTGATGAGCAAAATATCAGAAGGTCGCTTGAGTTGGGAGATCGAGAAGTAGGGAACCCAGATGTATTTAAGAACGAGTACATTGAGAAGGTGTTCTATCTGATGGGCTATGATGGAGATTTTGATAAGGGAGAGATCAAGAAGGGAAGATTGTGCAAGCCATACAGATTTTTGTGCCACACTTATCAGAAGTGCATATCTAACCGAAAGTCCGGATTAGATAGATTTTCTAGGCACATATCTTCAAGCATCACTGGAATCTTTGAGGGAAGGACATACAACTATGCAAAATACATCTTTAATTGTCTATGTGACCAAGTTAAAGTACAAAGTCCAGACAAGATGTACATGTTCCTAAGGTTTCTGCAACTGATCATTAATGCTGAACTTCCTGGGATTGCAAAGGAAGGAGATGTGTTTGTACAAGCCCATCTAGGTAGGTCTGTACTGAACAAGATCAGTGGCAAGTATCAAGGTGAATATATGCCAATGTTTGCTCATGTGATGGATGCGAATGCCAACATTCCTTAAGAGTTGGTATGGGTAGAGCAATAAGGAGAGTCATCTGCTGATTCCGATCAAGCCTCACACTCACTAAATCAAACACCCTCTCACCAACATCAATCACCAGCCAGCATAAACACTGAGCCCATCTTACATATTCATCATCATGAAGCCCCACAACAACTATCCACTTCCACTTAAAACACCCGGCCTATCTCTCCTATACTTCAAGAATTACCAATGATTTCACTCTCATCATCACAAAACACTCAGCCAATCTCACCCTTCCAAACCATATCACCTCTGAACCTACATCCAAATACTCCTAAACAACCATCTCCGGAAAGTGCAAACACGGAACCCGTGCACATAACTCAGTCTCAGAACTCTGTTCACACTGGGGAACTGAGTTAATGTCACAAGCAAGCACTATTCCTATTTCAGTCTCAAACTCACAGAACCAGGTATTGTCTGATCACACTGAACCTATCTCCAATCACTGATCAGCAGCACATGGCCCAGCAACAAGCTCTAGAGCATGCAGATGAAGTCAGTGAACACTACTCTAGTTCAGCAAGTGTAGCTGCAACTGATGAAAACAACAATAAGACTCCTGCTAAAGAAGAAGAACAGGGGAATCTAGTGGATGTAATTGCTTATGAGTAAGAGCTACTTGGTTGCTGAGTATAATAAATTGGTGCTCAAATCCAATAAAAGAAAACAAAGAATTCAAGAGCTCAAAGGGATTGTGAAAAAAAAGGATGAAGAGTTAATGAAGCAAGAAGCCAGACTGAAAAGGCTTAGAGATGATGCCAAAAGCAACAATAAAGTAAATGATGCACTTCTACAACATGAACAAGAGTTGCAGGAATCAGTGAGACATGAGAAGATTGAAAAGGAAAAACTGGCCTCAAAAGTGGATCAAATCAATGAATCCTTGTCTGCAAAAGCTGAGCTGATCAAGCAGAAAGATGAAGAGATTGAACAGTTGAAAATGAAGATTTATGCTTTGGAATCAAAGGATGCCCTAAGTGTTAAAAAATCAAAACAATCTACTGAAGCTTCAAAGCAACTTATTCTATATTCACGGTAGAGACAATACTTGGGCTCTATCAAGAAGAAGATGAATGAAGATGAAGGTTCCCCTAAGAAGCAAAAGCTGACATCACCTTAACATACTCCTTCAGTAGATCTGTCTACTGTGAAGTTGAGATCTAACAAAGATAGTGAGAGTGATGAAGAATGGGAAGAGCTAATCAAGATGGACTCACCAACTAATCCTAAAGACTCAAAGGTCGATGATCTTCCAACAACTAAAGATATTATGGAAGAGAGACCTGAGTCAACCATGTTTATGACTCTTATAAACCATGGTTTCCCTTATGATATGGTTGAAAGGTTGAACATGACTGAGATGAAAATTCTACTGAAAGAATTTGAGCTTGCAAGATTCATGATTCCTAAATGCGATTACGAAGCATTCAGCACCTTTCAATCAATTCAGAAGATAAAGAAAGAGTTGGGCCATTATGACACAGGTAAGCTAAGCAAATACAACATGACATACTGGTTACAAGGTCATAACTACAAGCCACATGAGTTAGAGGAAAGGTCAGTTGGAGAGCTTAGAAGAATGATGGAGCATGTAATGAAGGTTGAGCTTGATACAGGAGTCAGATTCAGAACTGAAGCTCCTAATCCTGCTGTTGAGCATCATAACAAAATGGCTGCTGAACCAGTTGTGGTGGAAAGCAAAGATCAACACAAATAAAAGGATAAACAGATCAGAGAGCCCAGAGAAGTAATTCCAGGGAAAGTGTGGCCTCTTGGAACTACTGTGAGGGAAATAACAGAACAGAAGTCAACATTGATACCACTTATAGACCACCTCACAACTCCTAGTTCTGTGGAAGAGAATAGGATCATGGCCTGGAAATATGATCCAGACTGGGATTGTGCCATTATTAAACGAACATCTGGAAGAATTGAATACTTCCCTGATGTATTTTCGGTGGTGTGCCTGCTAGAGAATGACATCAAAGATCTACAAAGCTGATCACCTGTAATTACCCAATTCACCCAAGAGGAAGAGACTTCTCAACTCTATTGGGAAAACTCAAAACCAAATTTAAGGATGATGTGCTTGTAGAGGCTAAAAGAGAAGATAGAGAGCATAGAAAGAGAATCAAGGGCCTTAAAAGATACAAGTCCAATGCCTCAGAATCAGTAGATGATGAATTCTTGAAGAGGGTTGGATACAATAGCAGGAAATCAGCAACAATCAAGTGCATTGAAGGGACTCAATACACATACCCAATAACTGAATGGGGTTATGTTGAGAAAACAAAAGAGCTTGTGCTGCTGAGAAATGTAGAAAACAAAAGGGCTGATCGGATCAGGATCTTTGACCCTGTGGAGATCAAGCTACTTCATCCCAGCTACACCTCTTATCTGCATGACAAGTTGTTTCCAAAGCTGGGTGATGAGCAGGCATAGAATGATCTGTTTCTGCATGTCTATGTCATTCAAGTGATTGATAAATTACATGCAAAAGCATACAAAAGAAGAAGACATAATGCTGGACTGCTGAAGGGAACAACTTTTGATGAAGTAACAGAACTCAGAATCTCAGAGCAAGATGAGATAGAAGTGGTGAATAACAACAAAGTGTTAGACACACTCACTACTGAGGAAGATGTTCTGGGAATAAGTTTTGAGACTCTGAAGAAGCTCAGCAAGATGAAGATCAACGACAAGCATGATGATCAGAAGACTGCTGTGTCTTACTTCTACAACAAGATTATTGCCAGAGTCAAAGAGCTTGCAATTTTGAAGGATTGATTACAAGGATTTAAGCCTAAGGGGGAGTAGTGTTAGATCTAGAAAGAATAGGTCTAGATCATTTTTGTATAGGCTTAGAACTTAAATCAATACTTGTAATAAATAATTATAACTGACTATCATTATGTATGTATTGAATGTATAGGTTAACCCATATGTGTTGTGTGATGTACATGATGACAGGCAAAAACAATATACTTGGTGAATTTCTGAAATCGGCTAAGTGTAACAAACATCTACGAATGAATAATAATGCTAATCCGTAGATATGTTTCTTACAAGACATCCTTTGTGTCTACGGATGAACAACATCACCCAAGGATTAAGTGAAGATTCCTACGGAAGGCAAGGTTCCTACGGAAGAACAGAAGTTCCTGCGGAAGACAAGATTTCTACAGAAGACCAGAACACTTGTACAATCTCAACCAGTCAACAAGTCAACAAGTCAATAACAAATCCCAAGAGATCTGGTGTTTCCTTAACTGACTCAAAGTGCCTATAAATATGTAAGGCCCCGTTCCCGGGCACCTCACAGCTGGCCTATCATTGCACATAAAACATATATTTACATTAACTTATTAAAAACCATGCAGCGGAAACATTAAATTTTTACTTTCAATTTAATGTAAATGCTTTTGCCAGTTAATACAACGTACATCAATTACAAAATATCTATTACTGTATTACATCACAAAAGCATCTAACAAAAGAATGCCATCCCAAAAGAGCTGAGTAGCCGCCTCGCACCATCCTCAGCAACACTACCTGTCAACTGGAAATACATAAAACGTCAGCGTTGCTGAGTGAGTTCTAGTTTTGTAATAAAACATACTTTTCATTTATTATAACCGTTCTTACATACATGCGATCATACCACATACGTACACTTAGATAATATTATTATTATCTTCATCATTCATTCGCTAGCTTTCATTCGTGTGCCGTTCATCATTAACATTCATACTCTTCATATTCTTTCTTTCATTCATACGTATCTTACTTCCATTCATTCATACATTACATACGCTCGTACATTCATTTCATTCATTCATTCATTTCATATGTCCGTACATTCATTTCATTCATTCATTCATTTCATATGTACGATCATTTCTTTCATTCATACATTCATTACATACGTACGATCATTTCTTTCATTCATACATTCATTACATTCTTTCGTACGTTCATTTCATTACTTCTGGTAACATGTACAATACCCCAAACATTGTGCACGAAGCTGGTGCTGGACCTGTGGTGATCAACCACGAACATTGTGCACGAAGCTGATCCAGTCACCTGAGGTAAGTACATGCACCACTTATCTTTAACTTTCATTCTATCGTATGTTAGCCAAGTCTGTTGCAGCACACGGCTGCTCACCTCAGTGGCAATCTCAGACTCATGAGCACTGTTTGGACTCATGAGCCTCGTATAGGCACATTAACAACCTGTCTAACATATTTCTAAGTCTATTCAAGTCCCAAACATCATAATGCCTTATTCTAAGCATATACACACTATACTAAGCATGTATCATAACATAAATCACCAACATACATACGCATGCACTTACGGGCAACATTCATAATAAGTGTAAAAACATTTTACATGTATTTTCCAGCCCCAAAGTCATTTGAAAACATTTAAAAAAGGGGATCTAGAAACTCACCTTTGCTGCTTCCAAGTTCAAACTCCTCAACTTGGGCTTTTCCAAAGATTCGGATGCCTAAATGTGTCTAAAACACACACTCGAACACACATGAACACACATAAGCATTTAACCGAGGCATATGTTGACTAAGATCAACATAAAAGCACTAATTCTTACCTTGAAATCGGTTTTCTTCTTGTTCTCCTTCAAAGTCCGAGAGTTTCTGTTCTTTCTCTCTTTCCCTTTTTTTTTTGTTCGAAAGAAAGCAGGTGAAAAGTTGATATGGGTGACCATACCCATATATATTATGTTATTTGACTTTTTGTACTATTTTACACTTTGGCCCCCTTCACTTGTGATGACCTTTATGTCCTTCTCTTTTTCTTTCTCTTTCTTTCTCGTTCTTTTATTTCTTTATGAAAATTACGGGTGTTACAAGTCCACCCCCCTTATATGGGTTTCGTCCCCGAAACCTGTTATCCCTCAAACAGATGTGGGTAATTTTGTCTCATCTCCTCTTCAGTCTCCCACGTAGACTCGGATCCCTTCCTGTGCTTCCACTGTACACGCACAAGAGGAACCACTTTATTTCTTAACTTCTTTTCCTTACGATCAATGATTGCCACTGGTTGCTCCACGTAGTTGAGCCGTTTGTCTACTTCAATGTCTTCCAGTGGAACAATCATATCTTCATCAGCTAAGCACTTTCTCAGATGAGACACATGGAATGTGGGATGAATTCCACTTAGCTCATCTAGCAATTCAAGTCGATAGGGCATCTCTCCCACTCGTGCGATGATTCAGAAAGGTCCTATATATCTCGGGCTTTGCTTACCTCGTTTCCTGAATCGGATAATGCCTTTCCAGGGTGAGACCTTCAACATGACTCGGTCACCAACCTTGAACTCTATCGGTCTTCGCCTCTTATCAGGATACGACTTTTGCCTATCTTTCGCCGCCTTCATGAAGGCTTTGATCTTTTCTAACTTCTCGGTCGTTGCTTCAACTACCTCGACACCTCCCAGTTCTTCTGCCCAATGTCCCCCCAACATACGGGCGTCCTACATCTCCTACCGTACAGCATCTCGTAAGGTGGCATGCCAATACTGGCATGATAACTGTTGTTGTACGAGAATTCTGCCAATGGTAAGTGATTATCCCAACTTCCTCTAAAATCGATCACGCACGCTCGAAGCATGTCCTAGAGTGTTTGGATCGTCCTCTCAGACTGACCGTCCGTCTGAGGGTGATATGCTGTACTAATGTGTAGCCTCGTCCCCATTGCATCATGAAATCTCTTCCAAAACTTGGAGGTAAACCGGGTGTCATGATCAGACACAATAGACACCGGTACACCATGACGAGCTACAATTTCTTTGATGAACAGATCCGCCAATCTTTCAGATGAGTACGTTTCGCGGATCGGTAGGAAGTGGGCACTCTTTGTCAAGCGGTCAACTATCACCCATATAGCATCATACCCTTTAGGGGTACGTGGTAACTTCGTGATGAAATCCATGGTGATGTGCTCCCACTTCCACTCGGGTATATACAACGGTTGGATCTTCCCGTAGGGTTTCTGGTGTTCTGCCTTTACTTGTAAGCAAGTCAGACACTTACTCACGTACTCCACTACGTCACGTTTCATACCCGGCCACCAGTAATCCTTCTTCATATCGTGGTACATTTTGGTAGCACCGGGGTGAATGGAGTATCGAGTCTTATGGGCTTCGTCCATAATCTTCCCACGTAGATCCCCGTATCGAGGAATCCACATCCGCCCGAATCCGGTCTTAACACCAAGAGTGTTCTCGCCCAATTCCGTGACTAGACCTCTCATCCTTTCGGAGTTAAGACGATCTTCTTTCAAAACCTCGTTTTGGAACTCCTTAATCTGTGTCATCACATCAGAAGTCATAACCAGCTGATAAGCCTTCACCCGGATCGGCTCAGGCCTTTCTTTTCGGCTAAGGGCATCTGCCACCACGTTGGCCTTGCCCGGATGGTAATGGATTTCACAATCATAATCCTTTATGAGCTCCAACCATCGTCTCTGCCTCATGTTTAGATCTTTCTGCTCGAAGAAGTACTTCAAGCTTTTGTGGTCTGTGAAGATGGTGCACTTCGTCCCGTATAGATAGTGCCGCCAAATCTTCAACGCAAAAACCACCGCGGCTAATTCTAGATCGTGTGTGGGATAGTTGACTTCGTGGGTCTTCAACTGTCGAGATGCGTAGGCTATTACCCTTCCACGTTGCATCAATACATAACCTAGCCCAGAGTAGGATGCATCCGAATATACCACTAAGTCTTCATTTCCCTCGGGCAATGTCAAGACAGGAGCTTGTGTTAGTCTCGTCTTCAACTCCTCAAAGGCAGTCTCCTGCTCTCGACCCCACACGAATTTCATGTCCTTGCGGGTCAATTTTGTCAAAGGTGAGGCTACCTTGGAGAAGTCTTGAATAAATCTCCTGTAGTAGCCCGCCAATCCCAAGAAACTACGAATTTCGGATGGCGTCTTAGGAGACTTCCATTGCATCACGGCCTCAACCTTTTGCCGGGTCCACCATGATTCCCTCTGCATTTACCACGTGACCCAGAAATTGCACTCGCGTAGCCAGAAAGCACACTTGGAGAACTTAGCATACAGTTTCTCCCTTCTCAGAGTTTCCAACACTTGCCGAATGTGACCGGCATGCTCTTCTTCGCTCCTCGAATAAATCAGGATATCGTCGATGAACACAATCACTGACTTATCTAACATTGGCCGACACACTTGGTTCATCAAATCCATAAAAACAGCTGGCGCATTGGTCAACCCAAAAGACATGACGAGAAACTCGTAGTGACCATAGCGCGTACGAAAAGCTGTTTTAGGAATGTCCTGCTCCTTCACTTTCAATTGATGGTAGCCAGATCGAAGATCTATCCTCGAGAACCAACTGGCACCCTGGAGCTGGTCGAACAAGTCGTCGATCCTCGGTAACGGATACCGATTCTTTACCGTTAGCTTGTTCAACTCACGGTAGTCGATACACATTCTCATGCTACCGTCCTTCTTTTTCACAAATAAGACTGGAGCACCCCAAGTAGAGATACTCGGCCTGATAAAACCCTTATCGAGCAACTCTTGCAGTTGCTCCATCAACTCCTTCATCTCCGTCGGAGCCAATCGATACGGTGCCTTAGCGACAGGTTGGGCACCGGGTATTAAGTCAATTTGAAATTCGATTTCGCAGTCAGGTGGCAATCCCGATAAGTCTTCCGGGAACACATCTGGAAATTCACACACACCCGGAACCTCGGATAGTTGTGGTGTTGGCGTTTCCACATCCTTTACATAACATAGGTAGGCGCTGCACCCACGCCTCATACACTTTCCTGCCACCGCCATCGAAATCACCTTTGGAATCATCGTCACCCGATCGCCGTATATTGTCACCAGACTTCCGTCGGATGCTGTTAGTCTAATCATCTTCTTACGACATACGATATTGGCCTCATAGGTCGCCAACCAATCCATCCCTAACACTACGTCAAATCCACCTAGTGGCATCACATGTAATCTAGCAACGAACCTATGACCTTCTAACTCTATAGCGTAGTCCTCTATCACATCAGTAACTCTAGTGGACTGACCAATAGCGGTTTCTACTTCAAAGGGCTCATCAATGCATTTGCTACTAACATGCAATTTAGCACAGAAAGTAGCAGAAATGAAACTCTTACTAGCACCAGAATCAAATAACACAGAAGCAAGAGTTTGATTTACTAGAAACGTACCTGACACAACATCAGGGTCCGTCCTAGCCTCCTCCCTGGTCATGGTGAAAGCTCTGGCACTCGCCCTCTGCCCTTTAGTTCCGGCCATCTTCTTTCCCCCAGAACTCTCAGCCCTCGGCTTCCTGCAATCCTTACTCATATGGCCCACTTCACCGCAGTTGAAACACCTCGCAGCCTTACAGTCTCTAGCCATATGACCGGATTTCCCACACTTGAAACAGACGTTTAACCCCCACCTACATTCACCGCCATGCTCCTTCCCACACTTGTCACATCTTTTGGATCCCGAGCTTGGTGACCCCACCCTACGGTCATCCCTTCTCGCCTTCTTGTTATTCGGGGTAAAGCCACCATGCCCGAACCATTTCCCATTCCAATTCCGGTTAGCACCACCGGCTTTCTTTGCCTCCACCACCATCACTTCCCTCTCGTCATAGAGCCTCCTAGCTAAGTCTACTACTGACCTAAAGATGCTCGGTCAGGCAGTAATCAAGTGCCTGCGGATGTCAGCTGGCAGTCCCTGAATGTACCGGTTAATCTTTCGAGATACCGGTGTCACTTGATCTGGCACCAGCCTCGCCATCTCATTGAATTTGGTAGTGTACTGCTAGTGTGTCATGGTTCCCGCCTCGAGTTGTAGGAACTCCCTCTCGACCTTATCAAGTTCCCTGTGAGGACAAAATTCCTCAATTATCAACTTCTTCAACTCTGTCCACCTCATTTTCCCGATGGCCCTGGAACCCTTAGCTTGGACAATATTGTCCTAACAGCATAGTGTGGAGTTAGTAAAGGAGTGCGTGGCAAACTTCACCTTCTGATCCTCCCGGTACTCGCTGATCTCGAGTCCCGCTTCCATTTCCCTTACCTAACGGTGGGCGGCAGCAGCGTTGCCATTTCCATCAAAAGTCGGGGGCTTGCACCTCTGGAATGCCCCATAGCTGCATCCCTTGGTCGTCACCCCTACTACATCATCCTCCTCCTCATCAGATACTACTATCTCAGGATCCGGTCGTTCCTCTCCTCCCTTGATTTCTTTTCCAGTCGACTCTCTCCGGTCCTCCTTCTCCTTTCTTTCCTCGTTCCTCACAGCTCTAATAACATCGGTCGCTACAGACGGCATCACTTCCTGCAGGACTTGGTGTACCTCATCAGCAATCGCCTCCCTAGCTGAGGCATTCAGGCTCGCATTCTTAGTTTCTTCATTCCTGTCAGGAACCTCGGGGTTCACAGGAGTCGTCTTAGGAGCTTTAGCATTGCTCCTAGTCGTACGTGGTCTACCTCTACCTCTAGAAACTTTGGTAGGTTTCTTCCTAGCCATTTCCTAAGCACTATAAGATTCAAACACCAAAACAGTCATTCAAGGTAATAGCTCAGTTTATGTCAAGTATAGTAAGTCACCTAATTACAGTGGCCAGTTGTGATTAGCCACTTACTTTACTCTTCGCACCCCAAGCATTTCCTATCCTGACTACATTAGCATCTAAATCTAATAGTAACACATAAACACATAACATGCGCACATAATACCGGTTAACTTTAAGAAAAATACCTGATGGCACGCAGCTACTCAGTTTGGCATTCTTCCCCTTTCCGTCCCATTTTCAGTTTAAGTTTAGGTTCATTTTGAAAATTTACCCATTTTACTTAAACTTTTGCTCTGATACCAACTTGTAAGGCCCCGTTCCCGGGCACCTCACAGCTGGCCTATCATTGCACATAAAACATATATTTACATTAACTTATTAAAAACCATGCAGCAGAAACATTAAATTTTTACTTTCAATTTAATGTAAATGCTTTTGCCAGTTAATACAACGTACATCAATTCCAAAATATCTATTGCTGTATTACATCACAAAAGCATCTAACAAAAGAATGCCATCCCAAAAGAGCTGAGTAGCCGCCTCGCGCCATCCTCAGCAACACTACCTGTCAACTGGAAATACATAAAACGTCAGCGTTGCTGAGTGAGTTCTAGTTTTGTAATAAAACATACTTTTCATTTATTATAACCGTTCTTACATACATGCGATCATACCACATACGTACACTTAGATAATATTATTATTATCTTCATCATTCATTCGCTAGCTTTCATTCGTGTGCCGTTCATCATTAACATTCATACTCTTCATATTCTTTCTTTCATTCGTACGTATCTTACTTCCATTCATTCATACATTACATACGCTCGTACATTCATTTCATTCATTCATTCATTTCATATGTTCGTACATTCATTTAATTCATTCATTCATTTCATATGTACGATCATTTCTTTCATTCATACATTCATTACATACGTACGATCATTTCTTTCATTCATATATTCATTACATTCTTTCGTACATTCATTTCATTACTTCGGGTAACATGTACAATACCCCGAACATTGTGCACGAAGCTGGTGCTGGACCTATGGTGATCAACCATGAACATTGTACACGAAGCTGATCCAGTCACCTGAGGTAAGTACATGCACCACTTATCTTTAACTTTCATTCTATCGTATGTTAGCCAAGTCTGTTGCAGCACACGGCTGCTCACCTCAGTGGAAATCTCATGATTGCCTGCTAACCGAGTCTGTTGCAACACGTAGTTGCTCACCTCATTATCAATCTCAAAGATTGACCCTGTGTGGGTAGCTAACCCGCATCACAATTGAGCTAACACATGCCAGGGGTGTGCACCTCCATTCATTTGCTTGCAAGCCTTTCTTACATTCATTCGTTCATTTATTAATGCATGCATTCATTCATCATGTTCCTCTTTCATTATCTTTCACTTTACGTTCCATTTCTCATTATCATTAATATTTTACTTATTAATGATTATGCTCTTCGTTAAATTTTTAGTCATTCTTCATCATGCTAGTACATGCTTAACAATATTAAAATAATAATAATATTGTTAACAATAATAAAATACTGATAATAAAATCAGTAACAATAATCAAGGGTCAATCATTAATCATCATTGTGTGCACAAAACATCATCATTAAATGGCCCTTGGTCAACCTCGGTCAATTCCCCGAAATCCAGATTCCCAGAAAATTTCTGAAAAAAAATTCTAAGTGTTGGGCACATGAGCACTGTTGGGAAGCATGAGCCCTGTTTGGACTTTTCACCACTATGTAGACTCACCATCCTACACTTAGAAACTTTCACCTTAGGCATATGAGCACTGTTTAGACTCATGAGCACTGTTTAGACTTATCACCTTATACTTAACTTATTTTCAGACATATGTGCACTGTTTAGACTCATGAGCACTATTTAGACTCATTACCCTGCACTTAGTTTTTTCTAAGTCCGAATTCAGACACACGAGCACTGTTTGGACTCATGATCCTACACTTAGTCAAATTTCAGACTCATGAGCACTGTTTGGACTTATGATCCTACACTTAGTCAAATTTTAGACTCATGAGCAATGTTTGGACTTATTACCCTACACTTAGTCAAATTTCAGACTCATGAGCACTGTTTGGACTTATTACCCTACACTTAGTCAAATTTCAGACTCATGAGCACTGTTTGGACTTATTACCCTACACTTAGTCAAATTTCAGACTCATGAGCACTGTTTAGACTTATTACCCTACACTTAGTCAAATTTCAGACTCATGAGCACTGTTTGGACTCATGAGCCTCGTATAGGCATATTAACAACCTGTCTAACATATTTCTAAGTCTATTCCAGTCCCAAACATCATAATGCCTTATTCTAAGCATATACATACTATACTAAGCATGTATCATAACATAAATCACCAACATACATACGCATGCACTTACGGGCAACATTCATAATAAGTGTAAAAACATTTTACATGTATTTTCTAGCCCTAAATTCATTTGAAAACATGTAAAAAGAGGATCTAGAAACTCACCTTTGCTGCTTCCAAGTTCAAACTCCTCAACTTGGGCTTTTCCAAAGGTTCGGATGCCTAAATGTGTCTAAAACACACACTCGAACACACATGAACACACATAAGCATTTAACCGAGGCATATGTTGACTAAGATCAACATAAAAGCACTAATTCTTACCTTGAAATCGGTTTTCTTCTTGTTCTCCTTCAAAGTCCGAGAGTTTCTGTTCTTTCTCTCTTTCCCTTTTTTTTTTGTTCGAAAGAAAGCAGGTGAAAAGTTGATATGGGTGACCATACCCATATATATTATGTTATTTGACTTTTTGTAATATTTTACACTTTGGCCCCCTTCACTTGTGATGACCTTTATTTCTTTCTCTTGTTCTTTTTCTTTCTTTCTCATTCTTTTATTTCTTTATGAAAATTACGGGTGTTACAAAATATGAGTCCTAGGTTTCACATCTCGGTGAACACAATTTTGGCAATACTACGGCTGTCGATTATCACATCATTGTGCAACCCTAGCCGCCGTCACATCAACAACAATATCAATTCAATTAAAGAATCATTGTTCATAGTTTTATAATTATTCTTTTGTAATCATTACTCAATATTAATGAAATACATTTGAATTAATTATTGTGTTCGTATTTACTGTGTCTTTGTAATTGTGTTCTTCAATTAACATTTAAAACAATTAAACAGCAATTAATGATTATTCCGCACTCATTAACTTATCGTTATTTTAATACTGATAATTCCTGAATTGAGATCCTTGGATTCACAGTTTTTCCATACCCCTTTTTATATATTTTTTTCACACTTTTGGGTTGAAACATGTTAAACTTATGATAAATGCATTTGTAAACCCATTTGAATCTTGTAAACACTTGGGCAATTCATCTTATTTGTTATGGTTAGTTGAATATTTGTAATTACCATGTGATGGCTATAATATGTACAATCATTAACTATTGCTGGCCTGATGACGTCATAGATCTATGGGCCTGACAAGCCTACTTGGTGTTAAACCAAGTACACTTAGCTAGTCGTTTAATCTTGTAATCTTATAATCTTGTAATCTGTCAAGGTTTGATTGTTACATTTATTTATCCATCCCTAGTTACTTTATTCAATAACCTATGACATGAATTGCCATTTTTATATATATTTATGTATGAAAACTATGAAAAACTCACCAACATTATGTTAACCTTTTATTTTTAACATGTTTCAGGAAATGAAACATTTAGCATGCCTTGAAGACTTTATCACATCTAGGAATGGACCTAGATAATAAATAAATGCCATATCACATGGTGCTATGGGAACTTTTATATTTTTGTTGCTTGGAACTTATGTTATCTTCTTTATTGTATGTCATGAACCTTGAAAATTTATAATAGTGACACTTTTAATTAGCGTTATGTGGCATGAACAATTTTAACCCTCACATCTCGACATTTCCACCGTTAAGGTTGGGGTGTGACAGATTGGGATCAGTGACCATAACTATAGGAATTTAGGTTATTAGAAATGGTGGCCTAGACTATGGTTAACCTAAGGACCCTTTTCATGAAAAATCATTATGATCTTGTAAGTTAGTTTATATGCCTGTCACATAATGTTACATGTTGCATGATAAATCCCTTATGTGCTATTTGATTATATTTAGAAAATGGTGCCTTAGGAATATGACTTGAACCTTGTATACCCCAATTTCCTAATCCTATTCTTATGCCTTTAAGTCTTACCGCGTCTAATCTCTTCTAAAACTTATTCTCGACTACGTGTGGAATTCTACGCATCTTACCAAGTGGATAAAATTCCTTAGACGTTATGTCTAAATCTTGAAAATCTCATCAAGGTTTTAATTCTAATAGCCTATAGGGAAATGTGTGACACATAAACACCTGTATTCTAGATTTCCTGGCAAAAGGCCCTCAGGCTAAGGCAAGCATTTTGTATAAATCCCCTTGCGGGATCTATTATGCTTACCTGGGGATTTTTGGGATGAGTGCTAAATTATGGTCAACATACACATTTTCCCCAAAGTAATTGGGATTTAAGTCACCTTGATGTGTCCATATTCCTATTGGTTGTGTTGTTACCAAATGGAACCATCTTGAATATGTTTTATACATCTCAAAAATGTTCTTGTTTTATTGAACTTTCTCTACTCCTCAATTCCTACTCCTGAATATGTTTTATAATTTATATTCAAAGGCATTGTGTGCCTAAATCGAATGGTTTTCAATTTTTTTTAAATTGTTACTTATGGTTTTCAAATCTCGTCAAAGTCTGTGCCCCATAACTTAATTCATGCAATGTTGTAAGAGTGGGATACCTTACCTCGGGATGTTTTGTCTAGGCAAGGTATCCATATTAATCCAATTCAACCGATGGATCTGTTTACCTTACCTGAGAACCCGTGGTGAGTGTCCGCTTATAAGTGTGTGTGTCTTCAATAAAGTTGTGGTTGACCTAACACTTTGATAAATCAATGTATTTGTTTAGGTTTGTGAATCGAATTTACACGCTCAGAACATCTCATTGTTGTTCAAATTATTTTATCATTGCTTCTGTTTCCTGGATTTATAAAAGTTACTAACCAAATCTCACCAAGTTTCTTCTATATGTCTTCTCATCCAAAAACTGTTTAAATTCTTAAAACTTATCGCAATCGACTCGTTCAACCCAAATTGTAACCTTATTCTTAGCAAGCACGATTTTACAATCAATGTTACATCGATGTAAATTCGAAGCTTTCTGAGTTTTAGCCGATTCTTCTTCCATTTGTCAAGTCAAGCTTTGTAACAATTTTATGTGATAAAAACTTTTAATCGTTTTGCACCGCATGAAATACAAAGGAAACGACCTCACCAAAACAGGAGTGACTCCCTTACTTTGGTGATGACTTTCCATTTGCTATTATTGTTTTTATGAAATTTTATCATTAGGACAGAAGAAAATTCTATACCTTGATGAAAATTTTCTCCATCCTATTCTTATGAACTCATATTTTACCAATGAAATGACCTCATCAAAATAGGAGTGGATCCCGTACTTTGGTGAAGATTTTTAGTTTACTATTATTGTTGTTTTTATGAAATTTCACCATTAAGATAGGAGTGATCTTCCTTACCTTGATGGTAATTTCGCTCATCTTATTTTATGAACTCGTCACAAATGAAATGACCTCACCGAAATAGGAGTGAATCCCATACTTTGGTGAAGATTTTCAAATTGCTATTATTGTTTTTATGAAATTTCGCCGCTAAGATAGGAGTGACTTCCCTTACCTTAACGGCAATTTCACTCATCTCATTTCCTGTGGACACTTAACCACGAGTTAGAATTGACTTCCTATCCCAATAGTTAAGTATCAACCATGTTTCGGGAACGAAACCACCAAGCTAGGGGTGATATCCACATCTTGGTGATATTTTCATTCTTTGATTTTCAGTCTTACCCAGGGCCTTGAGATTTCAATTGACAAGGGACATGTAGTAACTTGAAGGGTAAATATCATTGCCCAACTTATCGGTAAGAGTATTTTAACCTATTAAGCCAAATCATGATTCCCAAACCCGAAAACAATCTTGATCACTTTAGGTTAGTCTTAGTTATAAAATCAGAACATTCAAGTTTTAATTGAAATTCTTTCATGCATTTATGATTCGGTCTATCATTTGATAAAGCTTCAAGGAACTTCTTATTTCTTACTTACCAATCTTCATTTGGGCTATCATCAAATTTAATTGCATGATGATGACTTCCCCAGAACAGTCTCTCATACAAGATGAAACCGTTGTAAATTCATGGTTATACCTCTTCGATTATACCCATGGTTCGACTGTGTTCATGGGTATATGAACCGCGTGAGCAAGCTATACTTGGAAAACTTGTGATTGTCTTTATCAACAATTTCCTAACTTATCCAAGCTTAATCCGATCATGAACGACATTTTTGTTTAATCTTTTAACCTTAATTGAAAATGCAATTCCGATTGTTTATGTTGCTTTTTGGGTCGTCTTTGAATTCCTAACCTTGAAAATCTTCAACTCACTATCATGAACATGACGCACAAGTCTTGTCATTACATTTATCCCACACGGATAAAAAGGTTCATAAATATTCGCAATCAGTATTGATGTTTTGACATAAAAAGGACATAGCTTTGTATATGATCAAATGACTCAGTTCTTCAAAAGTCAAAGCCAAACATCAACATTCTTCTGGATCACTTGTCCAACTTGAAATTCCTGTGTGGAAAAAATGAATATTTATCCATGGATTTCTACATCAAATTTCCTCTTATTGCTTATTAACTCAATAATATTTGGATTCATCATTGACCGATTGATCAAATCTGTTCACTTCATATCGATTCATGAGGAATATCGAGCCGAGGAATTGACTCGTATCCATCTATGAAATAGTCGGTCATCGTGGTGTGTTTTAAGCATAAATATTTAAACGTAATGGTCGATTCATTTTCTATTTCTAGACAGGTCTTCAATCATTCGAGGAAACCTAACACAAACTTAGCTCAATTTATCACCCTCGAATCGACAGCCAAACTGAAAGATCGTTACAGATTGTCTAGAATATGTTTCGTACTTGTGTCATTAATTTTAGTGTCTTTTGTGATTGTCATCTTCCGTTGATCAAAGTTTCATATAATTACAGATTTTTCCATCAGCATTAAGATGACCCCTCATTATGTAAGTTCATTCAAAATGCTTGAGCGTATTGAAAAAGTGGCTTATAAGCTTAAACTACCCTAAGAACTCAGCATTGTTTATCCAATATTTCATGTGTCAAATCTAAAAAATTATCATGTCAATGATAATTTTCACATCCTACTGGAGAAGTTCAAATTGACGATTGCATGCATCTTGTCAAGAAACCTGCAAAAATTTCATGGTTCACAAAGTGAAGCAACTTACTAGTAACCGAACACCAATCACAGTTCGTTGGAATTCTAAACTTGGCCCAGAAATTCACTTGCGAAATGCAAGGATGAAATGAAATCCAAGTATCGTCTTTTCTTTCGTTTCAGCCTCCTTGAAATTAAATTTCGGGACGAAATTTCTTGAAGTTGGGGAGACTGTGATATTTTATATCTTCGTTGATTAATCGTTATCTTTATTATTTTTGTAAGAACTATTTTTGTCAATAATAAAACCACGGGAGTTTATTTTTTATTATTCGTGATAACTTGTTAATTTTATTGTTCCATTTATTAAATCGTTTAAATAATTTATAATAATTTTATAATTTTAAAAAAAATTAAAAGGTTATTAATATTTCTAATAATAAATATTCAATTAAAATAAATAACCAAATTACAAGTTCTTATGAAATTTATAAAGTCTAAAGATTTAATAAAAAGAAGTTGTTAAATTAAAATTAGAGTTTTAATAAATTTAGAGATTAAATTGTAATTATTCTTTTATTTATTTAAATTATTTAATTTTATATTTATTTTAAATTTCAATCATAACCCCTTTTGAAAGACTTGTAACTCACCATTTACATCATTCATAACCCCCTCTTAACCTCAACTATAAAAGCAAGCTTTAGGCCTCACTTTTCATTTGCCCATTCTCCAAAAATCTCACTCACATATCTTTCTTTCATCCATTGATTTTTATCAATTTCATGAATTTTCTTTTACAATTAATTTCAAGAATTTTCTAATACTAAGGTAATCTTATATTTATATTATGCATCTCTATATTGTTTCAATCATCTTAACATCCAATTGTTCTCATGATTTTATATTTACTTTTATTCTTTCTTCTACTAAATCTATTTTAATTTTAATTATTATCATTTGATCTTCAACTTTCTAACATTAACTAACTTTATAACAATCACTAACATTCCTAAATCAAGCTAAGAACACGCTAACGTAAACAAAGAATCTCGTTTGCATATGGACGGCTATGTCGCCGTATTCGGTTAATCCACAAGATTATTTCTCTAAATGATGGCTATGCCAAAGTCTTGGAATATTTTTTATAACTCAAATGAATTCTAATATACCATATATCGACATAATAAATTTGTTTTAACCCGTTTCATGCTTTAGCAAATTTTAAAGTGCACATAAGTCTCTTACTATATATTTGGCAGAATATAGTCTGACTTCAAGTAATCATAACTTGGTCATAACAAACAAATTTGAGTAAAATCAGACTCCAATACTACGTTCATTGAATTACCTTTTTAACTATAGTTTATACGTCTTCGAACTCAATCGGACAACTCAATAATAGCCTACACAAGATAAGTGCGTATTTCAGCAGCTTTTTCCTTGTGCTGTTGTTTTGGCCTATTTACGGATCTTTTAATAAAAATGTTTCTGAACTAAAGTTGTTCGGGAGACTCTGAACTAGTCAAATATAATTTTTTATAATTTTATGAAACCGTTTGCTATTTTTAAAACCTGTTCAAACACATACCAAACATTCTGTCCAGAATCTAAAATTGGTACAATAATCTTTTTTTCAATCTACCTTTCGCTTTTTTGGCATTCTCTAAACATCCAAACTTCATGTAATGAATTTCGACTTCAAGTTATTATTATTACTATTTTTTATCCTTTAGGACATCATCTTTGACTCCTGAACATCCAAGCTTTCTTATGTACTCTACAATCATCATTATACAAAGTGAGTTTTTCCATACCCCTTTTATATATTTTTTTCACAATTTTTGGGGTGAAACATGTTAAAGTTATGATAATGAACTTGTAAACCCGTTTGAATCTTGTAAACACTTGGACAATTCATCTTATTTGTCGTGGTTAGTTGAACTCTTGTAATTACCATGTGATGACTATAATATGTACAATCATTAACTATTACAAGTCTAGTGACGTCATAGATCTATGGGCCTGACAAGCCTACTTGGTGTTAAACCAAGTACACTTAGCTAATCGTTTAATCTTGTAATCTTGTAATCTTGTAACCTGTCAAGGTTTGATTGTTACATTTGTTCATCCATCCCTAGTTACTTTATTCAATAACCTATGACATGAATTGCCATCTTTTATATATATATATATATTTATGTATAAAAACTATGAAAAACTCACCAACATTATGTTGACCTTTTATTTTTAATATGTTTCAGGAAATGATACTGTTTAGCATACCTTGAAAACTTGATCACATCTAGGAATGAACCTAGATAATAAATAAATGCCATACATTGTCACATGGTGCTATGGGAACTTTTATATATTTATTGCTTGGAACTTATGTTATCTTCCCTATTGTATGTCATGAACCTTGGAAATTTATAATAGTGACACTTTTAATTAGCGTTGTGTGGTATGAACAATCTTAACTCTCACATCTCGATGTTTCCGCCGTTAAGGTTGGGGTGTGACAATAAACCAAATAACAAAATCAAACTAACCAAGTCACAAATCATTCTATATAAACAACAAATCAACTAAAAACTTAAACGAAATCACAAAAACATACTTCATAAACCATAAATCAAACAAACTTTAAAAAAACAAACCTTTAAGGATGGAGGAGGTTCAAGTGAGGTAGGAGGTTCAAGGATGGAGGAGGTTCAAGGATGGAGTAGGTTCAAGGATGGAGGAGGTTCAAGGGAGGGTCGGCCAGCGGAGGAGGCGGCTGTGCAGGGGGAACGAATGGCGGAGGAGGCGGCAGCTCAGGGGGAACACCCAGCGGAGGAGGCGGCCGCGCAGAGGGACGAGCGGCGTAGGGGGATGTGCGGCACAGGAGGCTGCAGCACAGGAGGCTGCAGCGCAGGAGGCGACGGTGCTGGGACGGTCAACTTTAGGTGGTGGTCGGGAGTTGGTGGTGAGAGGTTTGGGAGTTGAGATGGGAGTACGGAAGATAGAATGCAGGGTTTGGAGGTGTTAAGTCAAGAAGATGTTATAAGAGGTGAGAAGTGAGGGTTCTAAGTCTTCTCCACGCAGACGTTAGAAAGACGTTTTTTTAATGAAATGTCTTCTAAAGAACAAACAATTTACAGAGCACATGGTATGCGCGTGATTTGCGCCGCGCATAAAAAGTGCTCAGGAAGTGCTTCTCACAAAAAACAAACACCCCTTAATAAGAAGAGTAAATTTTGATTTTGGTCCCCGTGGTTTAACCATTTTAACCATTTCAGTTCAAAAAGAAATCTTTGATCATATCATGCCCTATAGTTTTATTTTTATAACAGTTTTGATCCCTGACACTAACTTTGTTAGTTTTTATAGTTAAATGTGAGGGTACTTTGGTCATTTTATATTTGGATGACTAGTTACGTAAATTATATTAGATTAGAATAATTGTTGTAATTTTATAAAACAATAAAAAATAAAAAAAACAAAACTTAAATCAAATCCGACCCACAGGCGGTGGCGGAGACAGTGGCGCAGGCGGTGGCGGTGGCGCAAGCACATGCGATGGTGAAGGGGCAGGCGGTGGCGCTGCGGTGGAGGCGGTGCTGGCGGTGGAGGCGGCGCTGGCGGTGGAGGCGGCGCTGGCGGTGGAGGCGGCGCTGGCGGTGGAGGCGGCGCTGGCGGTGGAGGCGGCGTTAGCGGTGGAGGTGGCGCAAGCGGTGGCACAGGCGCAGGCGGTGGCGGTGGCGCAGGTGCAAGTGTTGGTGAAGATGCAGGCGATAGTGAAGCTGCAGGCGGTGGTGGTGGCGCAGGCGGTGGAGGTGGTGGCGGCGCAAGCGGTAGCTGTGCGTTAGATTATATTTAAGTTTTGTTTTTTATTCATTATTCTTTTAAAAAATTACAACATTTATCCTAATCTAATATAATTTATATAAGTAGTCCTCCAAACGTAAAATGACCAAAGTATACTAACATTTAACTGTAAAAACTAATAGAGTTAGTGTCACTGACCAAAACCGTTATAAAAATGAAACCACATATCATGTTATGATCAAAGATTCCTTTTTGTACTAAAATGATTAAAATAGTTAAACCACATGGTTAAAACCGAAATTTACTCTAATAAGAATAAGAGAAATTTTATAAGAAATTATAGTCATAATGCATACCGTTGAACCGTGTTTTGTCCTACAAATGCGACCAAGAATAGTTTAATATAAGGGTTAGGTAATGTTTAATAAGAAATAATAAATGAAGAATGAATCCCAACTAATATCATATTTGTCAAAAGTATGACTAAGTAAAGAGTGGCAACTCATAATGCATACAGTTGAACCGTGTTTTGTCCTCTACAAGTTATGTCCTAGGCAAGAATCAAGATCATGTCAATAGTCTAACTTCTGGATAATCAAATAATTTAGTCTCAATATTAAACAAAAAGTTACCTCATCATTTGACAAATAATCACCGTTTAAGTAAGAGAAATTTGAATAGTTACAATTAAATAAGGACAAAGATAGAAACATATGGTCGTACTCGGTGCTTGACTTAGTTATCGATTTGCGCAGGAGTCAAATTGCTTAACGATCTGATGTACGTATCATTACCTTACACTTTGTGTAGAAAATTGTTTCTTACAACTCGAACCAGTGACCTCAAGGTCACAAACTAACAGTCCACCAGTTGCTTTAAGGCTTGCCCTATGATAAAAACATGAGTAGGATTAATTGATTAAAGAAAACACTATCTTCTTGGATTACATATACAGAGAAAAATTACGATGCAAAGTGTTTTTTTCGTGCGAAGCCTACAAAGCTATCACGCCCAGGAATGAAACTTACGAGTGGAATTATAACGCAAGTGTAAGGGATTAATCACGCAAATATGGAATTATCACGCAAGAAGGTATTGTTGCTGGTTGCATGATAATTTCATCTTTGCGTGATAATTTCACGCGAGTGCAATTCATCTTGCATAATTATCACTTTGTTCTTACGTGATTATTATTGTTCTTGCGTGATAATTCCACTCGAAAATTTCTTACGCTTCTCACGATAAAAACACTTTATATAGTAACCGTCCTTACATATATATACACATGTCAATATATACGAGCTTATGTTCAGTATTTTGTTCCAGAGTCTATTTTATTAGTCTGTTTTGTTTGTTTTTACCTTTTCCCAGTGTTTTCACGACCGGATCGGACCGGCCGATCCGACCGGTTCAACCGGGATCGGTCCGGTGGCCGGTCTGTCAGGTATGATTCGTTTTTTAGCGATCGAACCGGCCGGTTCTTCCCTAACCGGTGGTCGGACCTGGAAACCGGACCGGTTCGGACCGGTTTTCGTTTTTTTTTTAGAATTTTTTGAGTAAAAACGGGGTGTTGAACTATAAGTTAGTGTGTTAGATATACAAATATACTTAAGTTTTATATATAACTATAAAATACATATATAAATCATATATAAATTACTTATATTTGATTATCTATATAACTATATATATATAATACACAATATATATAATTATGACGTCATCCAGTTCTTAAATCCGGTCTAACCGGTCCGACCACCAAACCAGTATGGCGTCCGGTTCGACATCCGATCCGGTTCTGAAAACATTTCCTCTTCCACTTTTTTTCTAACGCTTTATCTTTTTCTATGATGTCTGTACATAGTTTTTTCAGGACGCCTAGTTGAAAAGTTATGATAGCAGAGCATGGCTTTTTAATAACGTCTATTTCAGTTCATACTACTTTTGAATATAATATATAAAAGTGTTTGTGATTTTTCAATGAAGTAAAATGTTTAGAGGTTTTTGACTTTTGAACAATCTGTCTGAGCCATTCAATCTGTTTATTTTGTTCTTTTTCTTGATAGCTAACTAAAGTTACAATTATTTATTCATTGGTTTCTAACTAGCGTGATAAATTGCAACCCAAATTCAAATTGATAAATAAGTCAATACTGTCACCGAAAATAACATAATACAAAGACATTCTTTGGTTGGCGTGTGTAATACGTGGTGCAAAAGAAGCCACAACATTGTATTTGTATGTCATAAAACCATTCATAGTCACTAGATATAATCATTTATTTTTAAACTGAAAGATCCCATCCACATAAATATCACTATACATTTTTATTATAATTACACTAAATTAAAGATCCCATCCAATAAATATCACTATACGTTTTTGTTTTTATTAGGATTACACTACTACTTACATGACCAACAATTTTTCATCACTATCATTATCCCGCTAGAGTTATCTAAGCACAAAGTGATATAGTGACCAAAAATAAGTCAAACAAACAAACAAACAAACAAACAAACCCAGTATATCCCACTCAAGAGCAGGGTCTGGGGAGGGTAGGTGTAAGCGAGTCTTTCCTCTATCTTGTTAGGTAGAGAGACCGCTTCCAAAGAGACCCCCGGCAAACCATATCCCTAAATTATTATAAAAAAAAATAGCTACATCACTTCAACTATTCCCCGTCCCTCGCAAATAAAGAGCCTGATTCAGTGATTCTACACAATCAGTGACAATACGCGCATCTGCAGGTCAAGTGAACGATAAAAAAACGTCGCCAGAAATCTGCTCAGCTTCGTCGCTGCATTCGCTGCCATCTTTGGATAACACTTCCTCCATTTTTACCTCTCATCTTATTTCTATCTCTACAAACAAAGATTTCTATATTTGCTATGTTGTAATTTATCATACATCTTCAATAATCAATTTTCCCTTCTAATTCTCCCATATTGGTCTTGTTCATCCTTAAGGGAGAAGAAAATTATGCTACTCCTTGTTAAATTTAATTTCAATGCAGCTCCTATAGCTTATGCCACATTCATAATTTCATATATGTTTTCTTACCTTTCTATTATCAAAATAAGGTCTTTCATACGGGAAATTTTTAATAAAGAAAAAACAACCTACACATTATGTCACACTCACAAGTGGTGCTTATCTGGTTTATACCTCATTTCTGCATGTTTGCAGCGAGTACTTGCAGTCACAGAAAGCAAGCATAACTCTTTCCAATTTCCATATATAATACTCTACTACTCTAGAAAAGATGGCAGGGACAGAATAAAGATTATGCAAGGGAATTCTCTTTGAAGGATGCTGAAAGAATTGGTAGTGGTAAAGAACATAAACGCTGCTGCTTCAGGAGTTGAGGCTACTGTTTCTCCAAAGAAAATGCTTACATTCCCATCCGACCTCTGAATATACTATAATAACAGGACCCCAAACCTACTATTACTATCAAATAGGTAGCTTAATAGAAACAATGCATTATATGACAAAAAAGATTTCCTCTTCAACATCCACTAGTTGCATATGAAGTATATGACTTTGACACTTGAATCCTATGAACCACTACACTTCATTTAATGACATAATATTCGTCTTACTTGAAAAGATCGTCAAGATTAATTAGCTTTTTGTGGTTGAATACTTCTTGGAAACTACTAACTTTCCATATTTAGAACTGATGCAAATTCATAGTGTCCCAGAAAAAATAAATAATATTCACATTCACAAATTATAACACTAGTGGTTCTCATGTTATATCTAGTTTTTTTTCTTTTGACCTTTCTCCAACCAGTGCTCTTAAACACCAGCCACACCTGAAAATCAGACACTGCCTATGCTCAGAAACTAGGTTATGACCTTGATGCCATACTAGCACCATTGCCTCAGCCAAAATAGCACCAAAAGTTACAGAAACAATATACGAACTTAAAATTGCTTTTAAATAGCCACTAGAGGGATAGCTGCTACATCTCCTGACCCTATCCTTCACATACAGCAACTTTCTTTGTGTTCCCTAGAGTTTGACCAAAAATAAGTCAATTGGTAAATAATCTTGAATGAATATCTTTAGACAAATTGCTGAGATTCACATTGACATACATGTTACAATATTATAAATAAATAATCCTATGTACACACACTCAAAATCACAAATTGGCCGGTTTTTCGGTTATCGAGGATGCATCTCGGTGATTGATGATTTGTTTACATAACTAACCGTGGGAATCGATCTATCGGGGTCACCTGAGATATCTAACATGAGCCCTTTTGAGAGAAAATATGGTGGTTTTTTAGGCTCGGGTAAGGTAAAAGAGTTGTTATTAAGCATGTTGAGGATGCTAGCCATAGAAGGCCTTGCATCGGCATCTTCTTGAACACATAATAACCCGATGTTGATGCACCTAACCACATCAGTTTCCGAATAAGAAGATTCAGCAAGCAATGGATCCATTAACTCCGATGCTCTTCCACCCGTCCATTGTTTCCAAGCCTGGATTATTGTATGTTAGGCTCGTGGATACAAGAATAAGCGTGAATCAGTCCCTTCCAATTTATGGGTTTGTTTTTTTAATAGTTGGTCATGAGACTGAACCCGCAAAATAAAGGTGGCAAATGAACAAAACACTTGGGGATACGAGTATACGACCAAGTGATGCTCATATGCTGAGAAATTAAGATGGTTTTTAGACCTTGTACATACATGTAGGGTAATGGGTCAAAACAGGTTAAGGTTAAAATGCTCCATTTTCAAGTGCAGGCCATAAACAACAGGTCATTGTGGGTTGACCAAAATAATGTTTGTCCAATTTTGTAAATGGTTTATGCGTTAATTTGTATTAAAAAAATAACCTTACTCTTTCAAAAAAAAGATTGGGGCTGTATGCCTTAAAATAAACTTTGGACGCCATTTATAACCTGTTTGACCCTTTCAGCTAAATCATTTGACTTGAGCCATTTGATCTGTTTGAGATGGAAACAAAAAGGAAAAAAACAACTAAACCAATTTCATTAGCTGAAATTGCCACCTTTAGAATTTGTAACAGAAGCACACGAAGTTACTTACAAAGAGTAGGAGATCCTCAGCATCATTTTGCTGATAAAAGCTAGAGTTTCTTCGCCCACTAACAATCTCAAGAACTATGACACCGAAGCTGAATACATCAGATTTCACTGAAAAATGTCCATGCATAGCATACTCTGGTGACATATATCCACTGTAAACAAGTATGACTCAAAATTAGAGGTTAAATTCTCTTTAAACGAATACATGATTAGGGTTTACAATCAATTACATAATAGTAGTTGCAAAACATTAAAATTCAAGGATATAGCATAACGCATTCTAATAATGATAAAATAAACTTACAGGGTTCCAGCAACTTTCTTTGTGTTCCCTAGAGTTTGATCCACCTCAAAAGTCCTAGCCAATCCAAAATCTGTGATTTTAGCATTCATGTCCTGATCAAGTAAAATATTACTAGCTTTGAGATCCCGATGGATGATTCTTAACCGCGAATCTTCATGTAGATAAAGCAATCCTCTAGTGATCCCTCCTATGATTTTCCATCGTGTTGCCCAATCCAAATGTCCATGTTTAACAGGGTCTACATTGGCCGGCCAAACGTGTGTTAGATGTGACAAATGCATGATAAAGGGCAAAATCTAACAAAAACTGTGAGTTGTATGACTGGTACTAACCAAATAAAAAGTAGTCTAGACTCTTGTTTGGAACATATTCGTAAATGAGTATCTTCTCTTTTGATTCATGGCAAAAACCTAAAAGTCTAACAAGATTTCGGTGCTGAAGCTTAGCCACTAAAACGGCCTCGTTTACAAATTCTTCTACACCCTGGGAAGATGTTTCTGATAATCTCTTCACTGCTACTTCTTGCCCATTTGCAAGAACACCCTGCAGATACAAATGAAGATTGTAATAATAGTAATTTCCTGTTCAAATATTACCAAAAAATTAGGTTCTTATCTAGGACTAGATGTGATTGCAGTAATAGTAGGAATATAAAAATGATTCAACAACTTACTTACATCCACAGGTCTCTGAAAATTCCATTATATTATATAAATATTATTGTAGTACTCATAAATTAAAAAAAAAAAACCATATTTATGATGAAAACCAGACTACAAAAGGAAAAGATAGGAGAACGTCATCTTAAAAAGTTGTAACTATTTTTTTATGAACTTAGGAAGTATAATGGTTCATTATCCATAGTCCATACTAGCCTCTGGTGTAACCACTAAAAGCAATGAATAACTTTGTACCTTGTAGACAAGACCAAACCCACCTCTCCCAATCTTGTTCTTTTGAGAAAAGTAGTTTGTTGCAACTTCAATTGTCTTCAAATCGTATTGCAAAGATTGTACGCTTATGGTCTCCAATCCAACTAAACGATCACAAAAAAACCATCAAAAGGACTATGAGGTATAATTTGAAGATTCGTATAGGAATTACTTTTCAAATAGTTTATTGCATGTTCCTGTTGCAAATGGATACACTGTTCATGCCAAAATATAGATAAAAACAATATATTTTGTACGAATTATCAATTCTGGGCCAAAAGTTATTAAACAGAATAGTTTATCCAGCAATCATAGTATGTTGCAAAATACACACACACACGCGCGCGCGCACACACACACACATACATACATACATACATACATACATACATATATATATATATATATATATATATATAAATTTGCGATAACAATCATAATCACGATGAAGTTCAAGTACTAAATTTTAAAAAGTAAACTGGTCATCAGTTATAGATATAAAACATACCGGTGTCATTAGTTGAAGTTTGTCTCTGTTTCACAAGGAGAGAAGAGAAGCTGGTGGTTTCTTTCTTTGACACACTGTCCTTTCGCCTTGTTTTTGTGAGAAAGAACCAGATGCCAATTCCAATCAACCCCGCAGAGACACATACCACAGGAATGACCACATAAATAGTTCTTGCAGTGTTGCTCTTTTTGCCTGATTTGGAAGTATTTGTTAAGATTCAACGTCATTTCAAAACAATACCATTACTTGATCTATCAGATTAACCAATAAGACGGATCATGGGGCATTAAAAAACTTGGAATAGACAATAAAATTCAAATTAAACAATAAAATTGTTAAAGCTAGTTATCGAGAAGTCCTAGAACCAAGAGGTGTTAAGTGTACAAGGCTTAGGTGCTGTTTGTTTCTGAAGAGGTAAAACGTCTGCAGTCTGCAGACCACATCTGCAGACATCTGCAGGAGAAGAGATGGACCAAACGTCTGCAGTCTATAAAAAAAAGACTGTTTGTTTTTTAACATCTGCAACGTGCTAAAATAAACTCAATCAACAAACTATTCACAAAACCAAACCAAATCACTAATTAGGGTAAAGAGTCATAACACATTGATTAGGGTTATTAAATGCCTTGGGGTTTGAGGCTCACTATGGTTGCTCAAAACCCAAAGTAAAAGAGAGTTCTTGGTTCTTGTTGCTTTACCTTGTTCCCTTGTAAACGCATGGGGATTTCTCCTTGTAGATACAAGTGTATTGATTCATTGTGTTCCGCTTGTTTTGTTGTATTGTTGAGTGTTTATCTCTGCTTTTAATCAATTATTATCAAAGCCTATGAATTCATATTGAAAAGAAATCGAAATTTAAGGTCAAAGAGATAGTGTCGGAAGTTCGATGTTGAGAAAATTGACTGGAAAAATGAATTCAGGTAGTGAAGGGTTAAGACATGAGTGTGGCTTGCACATCAAGGTCTAGTTAGGGCTCTTGCTGGAGATAAAGTTTGCTAGTGACGTTATCGTAGTAGGAAAGAGATAGCATGAAGAAGTCTCACAATGCAATTATTCTAAGCCGCCTAGGTGATAAGATTTCGGGTGAAGGGTTGAAAGAGGCATCAGTCGTTGCCTCTGGTCCAAGTTGGAGAATATGCATGTGACCTAGTCCCCCGTGAAACATTTGTACCTAAAAAAGAAAATTGTAGGCATTCGACATGAAGTTGGGTATAGTTATAAGCCACATGGCAGATGCAAGAGTATAATATCCGGGGCGTATGTATATGCTAAAATTATAGAGAAGAACGATATTTTCAGGGACATTTAGAAGGTCTGGCCATATGTGGATAACCATCCCAATCAGCATCACTATAGGCTTGTACCTTTAGAGGATATTGTGTGTAGAAAAATAAGCCACGGCCAAGTGGGCCAAGAATCTAACTAATGATACGTTTGACTGTAGTTAAGTGGAGACGCCAAGGGAACTGCTTAACTTGTTTACCATGTGAACTGCATAAGATATATCCGCTCCTGTGTTGGTTAGATAGATTAAACTACCAACCAGCTTCTGGTATACAGAAGGGTACTCAAGAAGCGTCCCTCGACTCGTCTATATACGCCCTTTGTTTCTATGGGGATGTGTACAGGATGACTCCATGTGAGTCCGACTATCAGGACAAATTCTTGAATATACTAGTGTAGCAGTGTTGATTCACAAAAATCCCCCATGGGTGATGATGAACCTCTAACCACAGGAAATAAGTGATCTGGCTGTTGGAGAAGGTCTTTCATGTGGAAAATGGAATGCAACAAATTTAGTTTTTGTTCATGATAGCTTCACTTCCATGTTAACCAATTACCAAGATAATCCACATGAACAAGAATAACCATCATCTTAGATGTCTTCTGTAGAAAATGGGAGGAGAAGAGGAGTGGTATTGGCCTTGAATACATGAAAAACATTCCTTTTCGAAACCATATAAGGAACATTTTCATTTGCAAATATCGTTAGTTGAAGTAGACATCCATGAGGAAGTGTCATGTAAACTTCTCGCATATCACCATTTAAAAATGCAGTTTTGACATACATGATATATGTAATGTAAAGGACATGACTGACAATAGCAAGGGCTAATACGGTTCTTACATCAGCGATAGTTACCGGTGCAAACATTTCAACGTAGTCAAGTCCATACTCTTGTTTGTTCCCAAGAACTACTAGTCGTCCCGTGTAACAGTCAATGGATCTTTCAGAATGGAGCTTGATAGCAAAAAAGAACATGATATCTAACGGTTTCACAGATGGGAGATGGGGGACATCCTACAACATCGAAAGTGTGGTTTTCTTCTGTTTCAATAACTATTAGCCAACACAAGTACTCCACTGGATGGAACAGAAATGGAGGACCAAGTAGTTTGAGGGATAAAAGATCGGTAAGACCATACCTATCACTATCAGTGGGTTTACGAACCAGAAAAGAAAAATCGATGTTCTAAAGGGATTTCTCAAGATTATGAATAAAAGTGTTATTAATCTTCTTTAGTATTGTGAATTGCTCATCTCTAATTTCCAACAAAAATCATTTCACAGTTCACACAAAAAATCAAATTTCAACTCGAACGATCAGATAACAAACAAACAAACAAACCCAGTATATCCCACTCAAGAGCAGGGTCCGGGAGGGGTAGGTGGTGGCAAGTCTTTCCTCTATCCAGATAGGTAGATACACCGCTTCCAAAGAGACCCTGGCTCGATACAAAAGCTATAACGCTCGTGATTTAACATATAATCAAATAATCAAATAATCAATCATATAATCAAACTCGAACGATCAGATGAATCCTTTAAAGTTTGAACAATGGTAACAAGACAATTAATAGAGCAATCAGTACCCGAAGGAAACTTCAAGGGGCCGGAGATGGCCGGAGGATCGTTGTAGAAATGTTCATTCGAGTACCTCACAAAGCAGCTCGGAAAAAACACCCGTGCTGCTACTCTACCACTACAACAAGCATGAAGCTCAGTAACCGTATCATTCAAACATTCACTACACTGATCCCTCGATAAATCAGGCGTACATTGCATCATCACGTAGATCGTCAGCGAATCCGACCCAAACGTCACATTTCCGACCGCCATTTTCCGGAACGAATCTCCTCCGGCAGCCTGTGCCTGTAACCTAACAGTCAAATTCCTCAAAGCATCATTAAACTCATCGATATCGTAAACCATAGCTGTATTATACAACTCGCCGAAACTCCAATTATCAAGGACTCCGATGATTCTCCGATCGGAATAACGCACGATACAATTCGAGTACCACGCTGCTGCTTCCTTCTGGTTAGGGCAGTTCCGCCGGAGCGAGGGAATCGAGCTCTTCACACAATCCTCACAAGCTTCAAGTCCGATATCGCCGCGGCAGAGCGCAGCGGCGTTAACGGGTGTGTCGGTGTTGTTTCCGGCGGTGTGGTGGTAGAAACCACCGTGGTTTGCGACGTTTGCTGGAAGTGAATCAAGGGCGATTTCTAGGGTTTTTTGGTATGCGGTGGTGGTGAAATTGCTACTGTTTCTGCACCTGTAGACGCCGAAATCTGCTGATTGAGCTCCGGCGAGAAGAACACTGTTGGTGATTGTTTGAAGAAGAATCAGGAATGAGATTATGGAGTTCATCGTCGGTGATTTGAGATGCTTTTGGGCAAAATTACATGTGTTATCGATGATTATTTTTGTTGTTGAGATCTGGAGCTCGCCTGCTGGTGTGATATGAATGTACGATAGAAGTTTCGTTTTCGTTATCATGAAAGAAATAAAAGAGTTAAATTAGGTTTTGAATTGTGACATGATTAACTATTTTTATCTAAAATATTATAAATATTAATTTATTTTTAAAAGTTTTATAATTTGTTTGAATTTGAATTTGAAATTTTTATTAGTTATTTTAACTTTAATCTAAAATTATGAAGTTTTTAGAATGAAATAACAAACAAACAAATCCAGTATATCCCACTCAAGAGCAGGGTCTGGGAGGGGTAGGTGGTGGCAAGTCTTTCCTCTATCCAGATAGGTAGAGAGACCGCTTCCAAAGAGACCACTGACTCTTTTAGAATGAAATCGAAACAATTTATGAAAATTTTGAAGCTAAATGGATGTTTTTAATGTTTTGAAGCAAAATAGTTATTCGAAGATAGTGTGTTTAGAAATCCTTTAATTATGATAAAAACATTTAATTATATAAATAGTATATATGATTTATTTAAAATAACAGCTTTAAATACTAAATAGTTTTTGTAATAGATTAGGGTATTGTGTTTTAAATTTTATAACGAGTTAAGATATTAAGACTAATAGTCGTGAGTTTTTCTGTTAAATTTAAACAAAATAACTAAAATGACATTAAGTGATTACTTTTATAACTCTATATCTTTCTTTTATTCAGGGACCATTGGTGTAATTAAATATAACTTAATAAAAACCCAACTCTTCTTTCCCCATCAGCCACCATCACCACCATCTATTCTCGATAGCCACAATCACCAACGGTTATCACCATCGGCTTGACCTTCTGTTCATAATAAATCACCACAAAAAATCTTAAAATCGTTAAAAGCCTAAACCACCACCATCAATGTCACACCCCAACCAAAGCGGCGGAACATGTCGGGGCGCGACTATGATCGTTCAAATGCACACGACACTATTAAAGTGACAATATTTAATTAACTCATTCATTTCACAATATGTTCTTACAAATACAAGAAAATAAATAGTTCTTTTAACTAGTAAACTAACGGTCCAAAATATAATAACGTCTTTAAATCTTCAATCAACCGATAATCAAACATGTAGCATTGCAAAAAAATATATTTTTATCAACATGTATGTTGGTGAGCAATTCCATGACTTTATAAATATAATATAAGGCGAAATCCACAACTCAAATATATGAAACCTTAAATAAAAGCGACAATTGAGGTATATAAATAAAAAATAAACGAGACTCCTTTCTAATAGATATAACTATCATATTACAAGGAGGAGCGTATGATCATACTTATTGAGGATGAGGATGAGGCTAATCGATTAAAAGTAATCAACATTCAACAATTAATTATATGAGGTATATAACATACATGTGGACAATTATTCTAAGCAACACATAACCTAGAGCTTGTGGTTTGAGGATCTAAGTGTTTAATCATTTTCGTTTGAGTAAGTATGTTTGCTACCCCCAAAGTATAGAAGAGAAAACGGAGATGAAATTACTCATTTGAAAAAAAGTGGCGTTGATGAACAAACTTAGAATAAAATCCTCAAGTAAGCGAGCCCGGTGGTTTTAACGTGCGTGTCCTAAATTGAAAGATATTGAGTAAGTTTTGAGTCTTAAAGATGGAATATAAATAGTATAAAAGTTCATAATTTATATTTTACAAAAGTGTGTTTAAATAAAGTAAGGATAAAATAAGTTTTACAAGAAACTAGATCCTTGATGTTTAGTCTTACTCAACCTTTGTTAAGTTTTTGTAGAAGACTAATCAAGGCTCGGCAAAACATTTGAAGATTGAACGAAGACGAAGTCTGAAAACAGCATGTGCGAAAGCCTGTTCCACGCGAGTTGAAGCTGTCACGCGAGAACAAGCAGTTTCCACGCGAAGAAGCTTCCACGCGAAAGTCTGTCCCACGCGAAAGGAAGCCGCGCGAAAAGTCTTTCGCGCGAGAACTTAATGTTTAGTATAAATAGCTTAGTTTTCGTTTTGTAATTAAGCTTTTGTTCATTTATCTTACTTATACTGTGTGAAATCGCACAAGACCTGTTCTAGGTTGCTGTTGTTCAATCTGAGAATCATTTTGTGATCAAATTCAATCTTCTTCTACTCCAGTCTTGTTTACATTCCGCGTTCACAAGATTGAGATCGTGTGTTTATTGTTTTTCTGGGAGATTTCACGGTTTTACAATTGGTATCAGAGCACTAGGCTCTAGAACCACGATTTGGAGAAGATTTGGATTGTGTTCTACTCGTTTTTGAAGAAATTCATCATTGATCACTTTAGATTCAGATATGGCGATGTTATGCTGCTCGATTTTGGAGAATTAGGACTGATTTGGACCGAATTAGTGGACTTTAAGTGAATTTTAATCAAAATTATACTTAAAATTGAACAAAATTCATTAAAATTGGACTAAAATGGGTTTAATCAGACATATTCTTTGATTTGGAGGTGGTTCTCGCTTGAACAAACTGTTGGAGATTCGATTCTGCATGAAATTGAAGATTTTCGCTTGAAACTGAGGATTTTCGTGTGCGAAAAACTGTGTTTTCGCTCAGACAGTTTTTTTCACCTTTTTGTGCGATTTCGCGTGAAAAGGTAAATTGGAAATTCGCACGAACTGCTCTCTCGCGCGAAAGGTTGTGACACGCGAAATCTGTTTTCGCACAATCGTTTCTCTCGCACGAAAATTCTGATTTTTGACTTTCTGATCAATATGGCTTCAACAACTCCAAATTTGAAGCATCTTATGCCAGAGGAAAATGAGAATCTGCTTGCCGAGTTTATATCTGATAATCTCTTGGATGGAGTGTTTGCTGAGAAGGAAGAAGTTGATGAAAAAAGGGAAGAAGTTGAATGTAAGAAGGAAGCTGGGAAGGAAGAAAAGGAAGAACCAGTTGAGGCTATGAAAGCATTCATGGTGAAAAGGAATAAAGAGCCTGAAGGAGAAAGCTCAGAACCAAGGGTATATGATGATCTATGCACAAATTCTTGTGTTGAGAAAGTTCAAAGGTATAGAGTTCATAATGAAAACTTCATAATGGAAGTTGAAAAACTACAATATCAAGCTCGAAAACACAAGTCAAATGAAAAGATTTTTAAAGAAAAACTTGAAGGTTTAAATAAAACAATATACAATTTACAACAAAATCTTCATGATAAAGAATGTACAAATAATGATTTGACAAATAGAAACAATGAACTCGCCTTGGAAATTAATAGACTCAACAGTGAACTAGCCTCGGCTAAATTGACTATTGAAAAATTTGAACTTTCATCAACTATGGTTGAAGGGATTATCAAGTCACAAATGACTCAGAAGATAAAAGGAGGAAAATGTGGTGTTGGATTTTCAAACATCGCTCCTCCAATTAATCATGATTATTCATGTTTACCTTCATCTGATGTCATTTCTGATTCTGATATGAGTTATGGGCTAGGTTTTTCTCCATCCTCAAACTTAAAACCTTCAGTCAAGGTAAATCTGACAGTTGATCCTATTATAATAACCAAACCTAAACAATCACCTGAAAATTTTTGTGCGGATAAATTGAAGGTGGATGGGTTGGTTGAAGAATGGGAGAGTGATAGTGAAGGAGAAAATGAGAGAGAAAATTTGAAAAATAAGAATGTAAAAGTTTTACAATCTGATTGTAAACAAACTTTGTATGGAAATAAAAAGTTAGTTGATTTGAATGAGATTAAATCTAATAGTAAATATAATTTGAATGCAAATCAAAGGGTAAATCAGAAAGAAAGAATTGAAAAGGATTTTAAAAGTAGATTTGTGTCTAAGGGTTTAATTGAAAATGAAGAGCATATTTTTAAAGAAACGAATTCTCGATTCTTTAAAAATAAACTTCATTATAATGCTAACCTTGTGAATCAAGTTGTTTGTAGCCCAGATTTGCAAGTGAATGATTCTTCTGCATTCAATCTGAAAATTCAAAAGCCTGGTCCTTCTCCAGCACCAATTCGTATATCTAAGCCTGGTCCTCCTCCAGCAAATTCAAAGTCTGGTCCTACACCAGCAGAATCAAAGACTGTTTCTATTCCAACACCACCAATTCCAAAAGTCAAAACTGTCAAATCTCCAATCCAAAGTGGTCATAATTCATCGATTTCCTTGAATCTGCAAAAGATGAACATGCAATTATCAAATAAGGCAAAGATTCGAGAGACTGTGCAGAATTTTAAACCTAGTCAATCTGACTTTGGTTTTTATGACAATTTTCATAATTGTCATCCACAGTTTGTTTTCCACACACAACAAAGAAGATGTTATCAGTGTGGAAACATAAATCATTTGGCAAACAATTGTCCTTTTCGACTAAAATCACTAAGCAAACAACGATTTCATAATTCTATTGCTCATAATAGAAAAATGTTTTTCACTTGTGGAAAATTTGCAAAACAAATGAAATCAAAAGTTGATAATGCTTATAATGTCAAAAAGCATAAGAGTTTGCAAAGTGATTTAAAAGAAAGAATCAAGGTGAACAATGTTAATGAAAAGACTGATGAGCTAAATAAATATAACAATCTAAAATCTTTCTGTCTTAGTGCAACCCATAGAGTGCTCAAGTCATGTTTGAATTGGGTACCAAAAGCTAAGTAATTTTGTTACTTATGCAGGGACATCCGCAAAGGATCATTAAAAGCTTATGGCATATAGACAGCGGTTGTTCAAAGACATATGACAGGAAACTTACAATTGCTTCAAATTGATCAGTCATATATCGAAAAATTTAAAATAAGCTTTGAAAAAATATTTTTGGTTTTAGGGGGAGTCAAGATTGGATCAATAAAAATAAATTTTCATGATTAAATGAGAAATGATTTTACACAGTTCAAAAAGAGTCTAAGTACTTTCAAAGGCTTAAATACGAATAGACTTGGATTATGTTTGATGTGTCAATAGGCTTTGCTTTTAAAAATGAAAAGATCATAATTGAGTGATTAAACTTGAATTAAAGAGATATGAATTAGTGGGGAACATATCAAGATTCTGTGCCACAAATGTTCTAACACAGACTGAGAGATATAATCTTGTCATACTCAAGCCTGTATGTGATTGATTCAGTGATTATCATAACTATATATATATATATATATAAAAGATAAAAATACAAAAAGGGACAAAAAGAGAAAAACACAAAAAGAAAATAATTGAGCAAAAAGATGCCTACAAAGGTCATATAGGATATAAGATGCCAAGACGTACAACAAATCAAAAGATATGTCTAAAAGACATACATACTATATGGTATATTTTCTATTTTGAGAATAGTTTTTAACTTTGGAAGGCAAAATCAAAAGATGGGGCATGTAAGTCCGGATGGCTTGTAAGTCCTAAACATCTTGAGAGGGCAGACGTAAGTCCGGATGGCTGTCAGTAAGTCCTTAAACTTGTTAATATTCCGGGTTAAGAAATATTTCTCAGGCTAGTTATGCTCAAATAGTTATATTTAGGAATATAATAAATGATATCACTGATCAACAATGCATGGTTTAAGACAAATTGGGGTGACTTGAAATCTCAATAGTGTCTTGAAGGATAATAATTATTCTACAGAAGTTCTGATTATGGGATCCACTGACTTATATTAAATCAACACAAAACATGATATATATCACTCATGTTTCTAAGTAAAACCTGAAGTATAAGTTTAAAAGGACAAAATATATTGACAATCAACTTAACCAGTTATTTTAAAAAAACAAAGCCGGACAGAGTCTTAACTTGACAAAGAACTAGATGATCTCATTATGAAAATTCTTACAAAAACAAGCAAATCCGATCTTGATTCTTTAATTGTTTTTATTATTTTGTTATTTTGTATGTAAGTGTTGGTTTTTATTTCATTTTATAGTGTTCTATTTGTAGTGTTCTATTTGTAGGACAAATAAATAACAAGAAAATTTATGAAAATTGAAGATTCATTAAATTAATTGGTCACTTGGTAAATAACATTTTATGTTGACATAATTCTTTAAGAATAAAAAGATTGAAAAGTTTGAAAAATAAGAAATACTTTAAAAAAAATTTTTTTTTTTTGAAAACATTTTGAAAATTTTGAAAAGTTGTGTCTTTCGCGCGACAAGGGGAAGTCACGCGAAACAGGTTGTTTCGCGAAATGAATTTTCGCATGCTATATCTGGGGTATAAATGTCACAGTGACCAAGACGAAATCACTTCTCGCACAAAATTCAATCCGAAAAACCTTTTCGCATATCATCCGACTACTCATTTCGCATACACCAAATCAGAAATCATCTCACTCCTGCTTGTGATTTTGTTCCTTATTTCGTTCTCATTACTCTCATAGTGTGATTTAAAGGTATAACATGTTTGATTAGGTTACTGTAGCTTTGAAATGCTAAGTGGAACTTAACATCTTGACATTAAAATCTTAAAATGGACTTTAAAGTTGAAATTGAAAGAGGAAATACACCTAATAGACTTAGGCGACAGCAGTGGATTGGATTTCATGGATTAAAAACAAGTTTTGATCTGTTAATTTGACATGTGGGTTGTGCGAATCGCACAAAGGGAACGAACAGACGCGAATTGGGGTTTTTCGCGTGAACATGGTTTTCGCTTAAACTTAGAATTTGCTTGATATTCAGTGTTTCGCGTGAAACTAGGTTTCGCTTGAATTCAAAAGTGATACTAGTTTTCGCGTGACTATTAAAATTTGAAGTTTTCGCATGACTTACACATTTCGCACAGAATGGACTTTTCGCAAGTTATGAGTTTTCGCACGACAAAAGGTTTTGAAAATTTTCTAAGTGTTGATGGTGTCGTCTCAAATGGACTTATCACTTACAACTTGTTTTCGCATAATAAACATTTTTCTGTTGCTAAATTTTTAAGTGTAGTACATGTATTCACATGTGACTAAATTTTGAGATGATAAATTGTTTCTAAGTGATAAAATTTTCTAAGTGTAAAATTTCAAAGGTTCACATGTTCTAAGTGTTGAAACTCTTTATGCATTATTAAGTTATATTCAAGAGTGTTCTAAGCTTGATCTTATTTGACAATGCAGATGGCACAAATGATTTTTAATAAAAATCATAATTGTGTTGCTTACTTAGACGAGGTTCCGGAAGGGAAGGAACTATTTTCTTCTATGATTGATGGATTGAAGAATTCACGCATTGTTTATGCGATATCTGCTGATCCTGCTATTTATTCGGAGCTAATAGATTCATTCTGGAGCACTGCTGCTCTAGAAAAAGACCAAGCGGGAAACCAGATTATTACTGCTACTGTTAAAGACAAACGAGTGACAGTTTCTCAGTCCATCCTGAACCGAGTTCTTCTATTTGATGATCAAGAAGGAGCACCAACTAGACTTGATGATGATACTGTGATTGATTGTCTGGCTCGTATGGAATACGAGTACAGATATCCAAGTCTAGAGAAGAAATGGTTACCACCATACTGGAAGTACTTATTTCATGTGGTGATTCATTGTCTGAGCAACCTCAAAGCTGGGATGGATAGCTTGAGTGCAGTGTTTGGCTCCTTATTGGTTTCATTGGTTGATGATATTCCTTTTAGTATATCTGGAGTTATATTTCAGGAGATGGTAAAGAATGCCACAGCCAATCCTGGAAAGAAGTTCATCATGTACCCAAGATTTATCCAGTTGGTGATAAATGATGCATATCCTGAGCTTGCTACTCAGAGATCTCCTAAGTATGTTGTACAGACTGTAAAGAAGGAGATTTTCACACATCTAACTGGAGCCAGAGGCAACAAATGCTCTGGTGAAAAGTTTTGCCAAGATTGGTAGATTTGCAGAAGTTGATGAGAGTATTGGAGGTTTGGGAGGAGATGTACCTGTTGATGAGGCACAGACTGGTGCTTCTACTTCTGATATTAGAAATGACATAGATCAAGAGATTGATAGAATGTTTGATGATGAACCATCTAATGAAGAAAGAAGGGAAGGGGTTGTTCACTCAGCTTCAAGTTCTGAGACCCCAAGTGATCAGATAGGGAATGTTCCATATGAGCTCCAAACAGATCAGACTCCCTCTACTCCAACTTCTACCAGGAAAAATACTGAAGAGAGAGACACTGATTATATTCCTGTGGAATCACCAAGTACTTCTTCCAGACGAAAACGAATGGCAAAAAGAAAAGACTTCCCTGCAAGAAGAAGAGGGAGAAGTGTTATTCCAAAACGGCCACGAACTCAAGTGATTGTTACAGAAGCTGAACAGATTACTTCTTCTGACATTCAAAGATCACCTGAAAACGTGATTACAGAGGAAGAAACACATGTTGATACTACAACCACTGCTACCGAGACAGAAACTGTTCCTGTTTCTGGCTCTGGTTTTTGACACCACCTCGTCAAGAAAACTTAGAGTTTGATGTTGATTCATTTTTGAATACTCCTCCAGAGTTTCAAAGGAGAGAGGAATCATCTAGTACTCCTCATTCTATAACTCTAGAAGAAAGAGTTAAGAATTTGGAGAAAGAAAGTTTTGAAAATGTAAAGATGATTGCTGAATTGAAAAAGGAAAATGAAGACAAGTCAAATCTGATTAACATGATTCATCTGGATTCAGCCATCAAAGATACAAGAATAGCTTCTCTAGAACAACAGATGAAGAGCATGTTTGATTATTCTTCAGGGCTGGAGAGACAACTGAATGAGCTCAGAGAATTTATTTCACAGACTTATTTTCATCAGCCACCAATCATAAGATCTACTACTGTGATTGGTGAATCTAGTAGACGCTCTCCTAGCCCACCTCCCACTGAGATTGTTCCTGAAAAGGAAGTGGTCAACGAAGCTCAAACCTCTACTGAACAGCCAAGTGTTAGCACTACTGAGGATGTTCCTATTTCATCTGAAGTACCTATCACTGAAGCTTACACATCTACAGCTTTCGTTGAACCAGAGCACATGATAACTTTGCCTATTGTTCATGAAAAGGAGGATGAAGAGTTGGTTGATTATGCTGATTCAGATGATGATGAGGATAACGATGAAGATAATGATGAAAATGATGATGATGATGGTGGAGATGATGGTGGAAATGATGGTGATAATGATGATGGTGGAAATAATGATGGAGGTGATGCTACAGGTTTCTCTTCGAGTCCAACTGGAGATACTAACACTGATAATGTCGATCGACCAAGTGTTAGTGATCCGGAAGGATATGATCCACTTGACCCTGCCACTGAGAGTGTGTATGAAAAGGAATTGTATTCTTTTCAACAATCTTCATCAGGAGCTGTCAAAGAAGAATTTGATATGTTTGATGATTTGGAGGATCAGAATGAATATACTGACATATTTGGGAACAACCTTCAAGAGTTATTCAAAGACATTAATCTTGAAGAAGGAGAAATCCCTACTGAGACTGTGAGTGGTGAAACTCCTGCTGTTTCTACAAAGAAAGATTCTACTGGTCAGATTGCGTTATTCACTAGAGGAGGATTAATGTTCAAAGCACCACCACCACCTACTGAAGCTCATTTTCTATTCATTTCTAAGCCTAAGCAGAAGTATGGTGAAATGTCTCATGTCATTAGCTGGGGTTATGATGGCGAGAAAAGGCTGTATGTAATAAAAAGAAAGAATGGAGAAATTGATTATCTGAAAAGCACACAAGACTTCCATACTCTACGTGCTGCTGATCTCTACTCCATGGCAAAGCTCCATTCTTTAATGAAAGCAATTACAGTGAAGCTGAACTGATGAGATCTATGATACGAAGGGAGATGCGCACAAACTTCAAGGATTTTAAGACTGCCAAATCAAAGGTGATTGATAATTCAACAAGAATAGATGAAAAGACTAAAGCTCCAATGAAAATACGAGTCTATCAACATCCTAAATTTATCAGGAAAGTCCCCGTGCATGCTCCAGTTCCTCCTAACACTTTGAAGCAATTTCTATCTTGGAGATGTGAGAAGGATTCCGGTCACGCTGTGATCAGATGTACAGACAGGTCATTTCGAATCATTGATCCAGCAGACTTGATGAAGTTTGGCAAAGACGACTTACTCAAGCTTTTACACTGCCCTATTTCGGCCGATGAGTCCGTTTATTTTCTATCTTGCCAGTATGTGTGGATGACTGACCGGATCCTTAGGAATAAATGGTATGCATATGCAGGCACGTACAAGAAAGCAAACGTTGATTTTGATTGATCATGTTTCACCGAGCCTAGGGGGAGATTGTAGAAGACTAATCAAGGCTCGGCAAAACATTTGAAGATTGAACGAAGACGAAGTCTGAAAACAGCATGTGCGAAAGCCTGTTCCACGCGAGTTGAAGCTGTCACGCGAGAACAAGCAGTTTCCACGCGAAGAAGCTTCCACGCGAAAGTCTGTCCCGCGCGAAAGGAAGCCGCGCGAAAAGTCTTTCGCGCGAGAACTTAATGTTTAGTATAAATAGCTTAGTTTTCGTTTTGTAATTAAGCTTTTGTTCATTTATCTTACTTGTACTGTGTGAAATCGCACAAGACCTGTTCTAGGTTGCTGTTGTTCAATCTGAGAATCATTTTGTGATCAAATTCAATCTTCTTCTACTCCAATCTTGTTTACATTCCGTGTTCACAAGATTGAGATCGTGTGTTTATTGTTTTTCTGGGAGATTTCACGGTTTTACAGTTTTACATAGGGGAGTTGGTTTAGTGCTAGTGTACACGATCCCACTAATGTAAGCATCAAGATCCGACTTTTTAAATATTTATTCGATTTAGTAGGTTCGGGACTTGATAAAGTGCCAAATCCAAATCCAACATACCAAAATTTTAGTAATATGAGTAATATAAAGTAAAACATAACTAAAAATATAGGTTGAACTTTTGGTGGTTTGAACATTAACTAACTCGTTAAGACGGGTGTTCAGTTTTACTCGGTTTTTACCCGAAACTTGGGTTCAAGCCAAGATTTTTTCTACACCTATATATCAACTATATAATAACTAAAATATAAAGAAAAACTCAGATCTAAAGTGTTTGATGTAACATGATTGCTTAAAAGTTTTTTTAAAGTGCTTAAACGAGCGTTCGATTTCGTTCGGTTTGGTTCAGTCCTTAACTCGGTATGAACCCAAGAATGGTTACCACATATCCAAAACCATAGAACTAAAATAAGGTAAAATTTCTAGATCTAAACTCAAACAAAAAAGTTAAACGAGTGAACTTCCCGAAGACGACCCAAACGGGTCTAAAATGCATAAATATGTGTTTGAATGCCCACAAGCCTTAAATAAATATGAAAATGGTTTTGTCAATATAAAATAACTTAGAATAACTGAAAATATCCAAAAACATATACCCGAAATGGTATTTACAGGGAAAGATTAGGGTTTGAGGAAATGGGTAATGCGTTTGTCGGGTGGGTAAAAGGGTGCATATTGATTCTTTTATTTAAAATGAACTTTGATTTAAATAAATTATGAACAGGTATAAAAACATATTTAGAGGGTTCTAGAATAATTATGGGTTAGGTCTTGGTTGGTTTGGATGGTTAAAACACGAGTTCGGGACTTAAACGAGCTTAAACGAATCGAAAACGTTAAAATAACTGATTTTGCTGAAACAAACTGTGGTTCACGCCACATAGCGAGTTGAGGCCAGCCCTACGCGCCAATTGAGGTGGGGGCTCTTGGACAAACTTTGATTTTTTGGCAATTTTAGTCCTTGTAGTTCATTTTAGGTCGTTTTGAGCACAAAATAAGCTTTTTAAACACCGTTAAAGACTTTGAAACAAAATGACAAGTATGAAACATGATTAAAACATAAAATCTATCATTTTATTAGTATCCAAAGATCCTAAGAACAAAACGGGTCGGGTTTACAATACAGACTAACAAATACAAAGGTAGTCGAAAATGACAAATGTCACAATCAGCCACCATCACCTAAAATTGATATGTGAATGATGGTGGGTGTGAACTTAAATGTGGTTAGAGCTTCAATTCGGTGCTTTGGACATTTGAATTGGAAGTTAACAGGGGGAAGTTAATGGGGCTTGACGTTGGTAGTGCTGGTGGTGGGTCAAAGTTTGGAAGATTTCAAGGGAAAGGGCCAACAACGGTGGTGTTTAACGGATGGTGATGGATGGTCAGTTGGAAGTCAACAGGGGAAAGGGAAGGGAAATTTGTTGATGTGGCTGATGGTGATGATGATGAGGGTGACGGAGATGGATGATGGTGGTGAGAGCATAGTGATGGCCGCTGGTGATGTCGACTGTGGTGGCAGGCGATGGTGGTCGGTGGTGTTTTCGGCAGCGGCGATGGTGAAAGTATTGTTCTTCACTGATGTAATTCAATATATATATACATATACATACATATATATACATACATATATATATACATACATATATATATATATATATTATTTTAATTAAATTACGCAAATAGTCCCTCTAGTTTACATAAACATTCCTATAATGTGAAAAGACTAAAATGTTCTTAAACTAAACAAAAAATTCTAGCGTTTCTTAGTGTTAAATATTCAAAGTTGTTACAAAATTAGAAATAAGTACCTAAACCTGTTATTTTTTTTGTTTAATATCCAAACCTGTTATTTTAGATAAAACACATATATTATTTATGTAATTAACTCATTAAAAAAGAACTAAGGGGGACACGTGACAAAATCACATTTATCATAATCAAAATTATATCGCTTATCTCTACTATTAAATAATTACATTAGTTAATTACTAATTAGTAGTTATCGTAAACTTTTCATTAAATTAGAAATTTTTTAAAAATGATATTCTTTAAATTTTCATAAAAAAAGATAAAAGTTGATAGTCATAATTAGAATTTTTTTAAAAATGATATTCTTTTTAAAACGGATTATTTAAAACCAAATGTTTATTTTTTTGAGAAAAAATGTTTAAGTTTTTTTTAAAGTTGATATCATTAAATTATTACGTATTCGTACGTAATTTTAATCACATATTAAATTAGAATATTGTTTATAATTAATAAAATTTTACTATTTAATTCATATAATATAAGAGTTACTAAAAATAGCATTTAATAATAAAATATATAGTAGTTAAAGTCAAAACATATCTAGACATCTTTTGTCAGAGTTTGTCATGAATACTATACCTAAGAAACAAACTATTAAAAGTCATGCCGGCATAAACATACAATTACATTTTACATGTGACCGAAAACGACACAACTTATATATATATTTTTTGTTAACTTGTTACAAAAGCAATTTATGATTCTTTTTTTAATTTTAACTTATATAACAAGTTATTTTGCTAAAATAACCATGTAGAACATATAAAGTAGCATTTATTAATCATTACCTTAAGGGTGTGATTGTTTCCAACAATATATTTATAAATTGACTTAACCGGACCCTCCACAAATTCGATATTTTAGGTTGTTTTAAGAACGCTCAGGAGGCTGATGAACCTAGTAACCCGGTAGCAGGTTGGACATTTTTATTTATTATTTTTATTTGTTTGTTTTGTTTAAGTTGGATGAGCTCATTTGGTAGTCATTACATTCAATAAGTCTCTCTCACCCTTTTATTTATTTCTATCTTTATCTTTAAGTAATTTTTCTTTTTAATGTGTCTTACTCCACCATGTCTCACCATTTTTTCTCTCAATATAATGTTCGGTCTTCAATTTTGATATATGCAGTGTTGAAAAGTTAAAATTATCAAACTTAACACCAATTTGTCTATTTTTTCGACCGTTACATTTGATGAACTTGTCGTTCATTTTGCTTTGTCTGCCTCGATTAGGTACGTTAGTTTAATTGGATCAAGGGTGTCATCCAAATCCTCCACATTTAGGTGACATCGACAAAGTGCATTGGAGGCACTTGATACATAATCATCGTCCTTCATGGTTTGTGTTTGGAAATTGAAATCACTAGTATGTTCAAGCATTTCGGGCGCCGTCACTCATTTTGGATGGTCCCTACCGGAGCCGTGCGACAACATCGCCGCTGGTCCCCACGCTGTGAAATTTCAACGTCAGGTCACGCACCTGCGCCGTGCCACACAACCACAAAACCCACTTTTTAACTGTTAAGAACGGGTATTTTTTGACCTTTTGAGATGCCACCCCACCCCCACCCCAGGCTATATGCCATTTAAAAATAAAAGACATTAAAAAAAAATTACACTATAAATACCAAACTTAAACTCATAAATTTTACCCATTTCTCAAATACTTCTTATCTTCTCTTATACAAATTCTAAGTTAACTTCCAAAAAATTAATCCCACCAAAAAATCTTCAAAATCCCGAGGCCAAAGCTCCTAAAAATATCGACCTAAGGTGCAGTCAGTTCCAAGTGAATCGACGTCTTCTACCGAATCGTTCAACCCACCGCCACCGCATACAACCGATTGGTTTTAAAATCCTTATGAATCTCCCCAACTATCGGTCTACCACCCAACTATGTCCTAGTTTTAAAATCCATCACAATTTTCTTACTACAATAACATCCCAAACCCTTTTCAAAACCCACATTAATACGTACAAGAAGAAGAAACAAAAGAAAATGAAGAAGGAGAAAATGAATCGTTGAATGATCTTCAAGATTATAAAAATGAAGATGAAGATATTCACGTTGCAGAAACACCCTTGCCGAATTCTAAGTCGAAAAAAAAATCGACAACTTGTGCCGCTAACAAAAATATTTATTTTTACTTTAGCAATACCCCATGGTTAAACACCCCTATACCCTTTTATATAATATAGTTAATAATATTGTTTGTGTGTGTGATCCCCAAGACATAACATGGCTTATTTAGACCCATCGTGTCCTATAAAGAAATACCACATCTTTTAACACATAACATGGTATACTATGGCATTTATGGGCCATTATATAATTCATTTTGATATAAATATAGATCATTACACCTTAATATAACCCATTAGGATTTAATTAAATCTAATAGCGCACATCATTGTTCATTAAGACACGTATGATACATTATATTACCTAACATGACTCCTTACAGCACGATATAACCTATTAAGACATAATATGGCCTATTAAAGACATCATATACTAAGAAGAGCTACCATAACTCTTAATTAAGTTAGCTTGTAATGATGTTTATTAATTGTTAACTCGATGGTGTTGAGCATATGCTCATTTGGGAGATATGACAATTCGTAACCTGATTCAGTAGCATATAAATCCTAGGTTTTTTGGATTCTTTTATTGTTGGCTCGATAATTGTAGTGGGCATGCATTTAGCTTAGATCTTATAGAGTGTGTGATATGATGCTAATGATTGTAATACCAAAATTTCTTGGGGTCTTGCAAAAGGTCCACTTCAAGACTAGACACCTATAGCAACGACACCTATAGCAACGACATGTGTCGTGTCTATAGCTCAGGCTATAGCGACCAACGTTGCCATATATCAACAAATTTTTTGAGCAAATTTTAGGTTTGGTGTGGTGGAGGGAAATCTTCCCGCTTATTGGAAAAGTTTTCACGATGAAATATCGCCGCTAATATATAGGTATTTAAAATTCTTTTTTATTTGTTAATATTGGAAAATAAAAGAATAATAAACTTACTAGCGACGATATCAGTGGAGATATGCATATCGTCACTAGAGGTTTTATTAATTTTTAAATTTTTTTGCACTTTTAATGAAACGACAACGTTTTACTAGCCTATAGCGATGACATCAGCAATGACTTGTCGTCACTATAGCTATCAAATAGTGTAAAACCATTCTGTAGCAGCCCTTAATGCCATTTCACCCTAAAATATGAAAATCTCGATTTGCAGGTCATATCCTAGGATTTTCGACCCCCACCAGCCTAGTGCTCTGACGACCTCTCTGGCGACCCTCCTATGGTCCCAACCTCATATTCTTGTAGGTAAATGTTTTTGACCCGTTTTAAACCTATTTTGATTAATTTTAAAATAATACTATTATAGTTTTAATTTATTATAATATTGTTTAGATTTTAGTTTGTATGTTTGTGTATGTGTATGTAAATATGTACACGCATGTGTATATTTACTTGTGGTTATGTATATATACATTTGTGGGTATATGTATATGTGTAGGTATATGTATGTGTATAATCAAATGTATGCATGTCTATGTGTAGGAGAACGTGTGTGTATACATGTATATGTATATGTATACGTATATGTATATGTATATGCATATGATGTATATGTATATGTATATGTATATGTATATGTATATGTATATGTATATGTATATGTATATGTATATGTATATGTATATGTATATGTATATGTATATGTATATGTATATGTATATGTATATGTATATGTATATGTATATGTATATGTATATGTATATGTATATGTATATGTATATGTATATGTATATGTATATGTATATGTATATGTATATGTATATGTATATGTATATGTATATGTATATGTATATGTATATGTATATGTATATGTATATGTATATGTATATGTATATGTATATGTATATGTATATGTATATGTATATGTATATGTATATGTATATGTATATGTATATGTATATGTATATGTATATGTATATGTATATGTATATGTATATGTATATGTATATGTATATGTATATGTATATGTATATGTATATGTATATGTATATGTATATGTATATGTATATGTATATGTATATGTATATGTATATGTATATGTATATGTATATGTATATGTATATGTATATGTATATGTATATGTATATGTATATGTATATGTATATGTATATGTATATGTATATGTATATGTATATGTATATGTATATGTATATGTATATGTATATGTATATGTATATGTATATGTATATGTATATGTATATGTATATGTATATGTATATGTATATGTATATGTATATGTATATGTATATGTATATGTATATGTATATGTATATGTATATGTATATGTATATGTATATGTATATGTATATGTATATGTATATGTATATGTATATGTACATGTACATGTATATGTACATGTATATGTACATGTACATGTATATGTACATGTACATGTATATGTATATGTATATGTATATGTATATGTATATGTATATGTATATGTATATGTATATGTACATGTATATGTATATGTACATGTATACGTATATGTACATGTATATATGTATACGTATATGTATATGTATACGTATATGTATATGTATACGTATATGTATATGTATACGTATACGTATATGTATACGTATACGTATATGTATACGTATATGTATATGTATACGTATATGTATATGTATACGTATATGTATATGTATACGTATATGTATATGTATACGTATATGTATATGTATATGTATATGTATATGTATATGTATATGTATATGTATATGTATATGTATATGTATATGTATATGTATATGTATATGTATATGTATATGTATATGTATATGTATATGTATGTGTATATGTATATGTAGATGTAGATGTAGATGTAGATGTAGATGTATATGTAGATGTATATGTAGATGTAGATGTAGATGTAGATGTAGATGTAGATGTATATGTAGATGTACATGTACATGTACATGTACATGTACATGTACATGCATATGTACATGTACATGTACATGTATATGTACATGTATATGTACATGTATATGTACATGTATATGTACATGTATATGTACATGTATATGTACATGTATATGTATATGTATATGTATATGTACATGTATATGTATATGTATATGTATATGTACATGTATATGTATATGTATATGTATATGTATATGTATATGTATATGTATATGTATATGTATATGTATATGTATATGTGTGACAACCCGAAAAATTTGTGACTTAATTCAAATAATATTTATGTGGTTTCTATATATATATATATATATTTTATTTTATATATATATATAATGATAATAATAATAACAAAAATAATAATAACATTGAAAATAATAATAATAATGATAATAATAATAATGTAAATAATAATAATAATAATAAGCATTATTAGTAAGAATAATTTATAAAAAATTATCAAACTTGAAATAAATAAAAACTTGAGTCCAGGAGGCAGTTTTGTCAAATTTTAAACTTCAAATAAATAAGTTTGGACATAAAATGATAAAGCTTGTAAACCTCAGGGACTAGCTGTGTAAATATTACAATTTTTAAACTGCTTCTCTCTCCCCTCTCGCGATTTTCCGGCGACACACCGGCCGACCGCCGGCGGCTCTCCGGCGAGACCAAAACCCGACTTTTAGGCCACCATTTTGACCCCACGACGCACCAAACCAAACGCGGGACAAAGTGGAACGTTCACGTGAACTTAATTTAAGAAAAAGCTACCCGAAATTGCGATTAATGGTCCACCAATTTACTTTCGGCCGACACCACTATGAACACGCACTAAACATCACAATAATGCAATTAAATTATTTCAATCGATCGACTATAAGAATCCTAAGCTACTATCACTTCGAATTGCATCTAAAAACATACTAACACATCGATTTAACTTCACCTTCCCCGCGGACCTGCAACTTATTAGAACACCCATAATCGAGCTTCGAAACCAGAAATTGATAGAAGGCTTTCGATCATTAGCCTCATTAGAAACTTCCTGTGAAGTTAATTGCATTTTCATCAACGTTTAATCATCATTTGGATTCCACATTGTTCGCGGCCTGTTCTTCAATCAACCTTGACGATTTGAATACCAAAACAGGTAATTAAACCTATCATCAAACTCGATTCATCATGGGGAACAAAAACCCCATGATTAAACTCATTAACAGTTTCGGATTTGGGATCGATTTGGATCAAACCGATTCTAGGGCTCGGTTGGTTTGGGAGAATTAGACTGAAACTGTTTAAAAGCAATTGCAACCTAAAATAACCGCGGCCTTGTGCTTTGGTTCACTGGTTTGGGTGTGGGAGTATGGGGAGAAGGTCACGGGTTCGAACCCGGCCCCCTCCCATTATTTTTTTAATGCCTTTTAAGCATTTTAAAAATATATAAAAATTACCAAAAATTATAAAAATAATTTTTAAGAACTTCTTTTATTTTAAAAGCCTTTAAATAATTTTCTGTAAATTATTTATTTAAACAACACCTTAAATAAAATTTATAAAATAATATTTAAAAAATATAATAAATAACCATTTTTATAAAAATAGACGTTAAATGATAATGTAAAGTATTAATCCATTGATAAGACACCATATTATTTTTAATTAATGATATATCATAATAATTGTAGAAACTTAATTATTTAAAAACCTTAATTATTTATGTAAATAATTATTACATATGTTATAAATTATTATCCATATAAAAATGGATTTTTAATAATAAATTAAACCATCAAATTATTAGTGGACATGATATTATTTATGGATTAATCCTAATAATATAAATATGGATAACATAATTAATAAATAGATAATTTATTGAACATAATCTATTATGTTATAACGATAAATTATAATGTTTATTGTAAATATATTATTTATTATTTAATGTCCAATTATAATATTATTATGAATATAATGTCTAGATAATTTGTGTCTATTTATAAAATCTTACAAAAATTAAATATAAATTCATATTTAAGTAACGTCTAAGATTTATTTAGAATATAATGATATGTTAAAAATCATTATTAAATTAATCAAATGAAATATAAATCTTTAGTTATTAAAGAATTAACAAAATAACTAAATGATTTAATTATATGTTTATAACAAATCCCCGAGAACCAAACCTTAGATCGATTGAACGCCAGGTTCAAGATCTAACTTATTTAGGTAATGGAATTGTATTTGTTTGCTTATGTGAATTATAATTACTTAGCAGGAATTTGCTAGCTTATCAACACCACACACAAGGACTGAGGTGAGTTCATAACTATTCCCTTTTTAATCATTTAAATATTTTGGGGCTGGAATACATGTTGTAATTAAATTTACAAATTATTTTTGTGTATTATGTTAAATAATAATTGGATCACATTTATGATTACATATGGTTATTATGAAATCCTTCTGTGTAAACTGGGCTATAAACAAGGCAGGGATCTTTTGGATAGTACTATCGGGGAGTGACTAACCCCCACAAAGGTTTGGACATGTGGTCCTTATCAGATGCACAAAGATCTCGCTGTCATTCGGGATGACAATATCTGGTGTGAGAAGGCAGATTTTGCGCTATATAAGTTTTGCCATTATAGTTCTACTTACCACCCATATGAGGATAAATGTAAAGAGAGGATTCGCGCCCTCTGATTTGAATTATTAAAACTGGCATAATACACACATAAAAAGGAAAAGGGAAAAATTAAACTATGATACATGGGCAAATCTTATGTGATGGATTTGTCGGGCTTGTACATAGTGGGTATGTGGGATAGCGGGTTCACCTTATTAAAAAGGGTTCCGACAGGCTATTCATATACCGGTGAGTAAATTAAACTCACACTTTGACAATAAACCCTTCTTTGAATGATAATGGATGATTTATCAAATATGTTTTATTTACCTATGAACTCACCAACCCTGTGTTGACACTTGATTTACATGTATTCTCAGGTATCTATTAGGAGCTTTTGGACGAGCACGTAGGATCATATAAGAGCTCCAGATACATATTGGTTATTAACAAGACATGATTAGAAGTATTGTTAAGAAACAATATATATATTTATTTCCGCTGCGTATAATATCTAATGCTCTGGATAATAATGGATTGATTAACTAAAACTTATCATATAGATAACTGCATCTCATGTGTAACTACTGTGTTCGGTCCTGTTTGCTCACCCCTCCGTGATAGATTCCAGACCCGGAATTTGAGGGTGTGAAAGATTGGTATCAGAGACATTGGTTATAGTGAGTTAGGAATTGCATCTAGCCTATAGCCACACACAATAGTTGCACAAAGTAAATTGCCTTAGTTAGAGATTGACTAAGATTAAGAAGTTATATGCCTTATGTGATTCCTCTTATACCTTGATTCCTATCAATACACCCACGAATCTTAAAACATATTCTAAGGCATTGTGTGCCTAATTCAAGTGATTTCAAACTCCAAAACTCGATTGTTATTCATGGTTTTCAAAATCGTCAAAGTCTGTGTCTTACAACTTGAAACATGTAATGCTGGAAGAGCGTGATGCCTGTATCTCGAGGTGTTCTGTCTAGGCAAGGTATTCGCATATATCCAAATCAACCGATGGACCTGTTTACCTTACCTGGGAACCCTTGGGATGAGTATCTGCTTATAGGTACGCATGTCTTCAACAAAGTTGTGATTGACTCAATACTTTGATTAGTCAACATACTCGCTTTGATTCACGAATCAAACGAATACACTCGGAACATCTCATTGTCGTGTTGAATAATTCTTATCCTTGATTTCGTTTTCCCGATATAATACATACATATTTGGTACTTCTATCATTAATGACCACTATACTTGACCAGATATGTTAACCCAATAGGAGGAACCGGGGTGATCATGCAAAACAACTTACCATTACGGGTGCACACGTAATTGTAATTTGTCGTGCATGCTAAGTCCGGTGAATTTGGTCAGGTGGTAACATTGTAGTCCGTATAAGTCATCATTCCTACACGTTGAGCAAGAAAGCCTCGGTTCTCATAGAACATATTTCCATGAAAATTCTTAATGATCTCTCAGAATAGCTTCTCGTCAAATCCGTTCACGGTCTAGAAACTCTAGTCGCAAGATTGCTGCTATTGTAGCACGTGAAGTTACTGTGGTCAATATACAAGCCTTTAAGACATATGAATCAAATTACCTTGACGTGTTCCAATTGGTAATCTAAGTTACGCTTGTCCTAACCTAAAGCGAGATTTGTTTCCCTTAGTACTCGTGCCTTGCCGAATTTAATCGAAAAACCAGTTTTCTTAAATTCACATCTGTCCTACAGTAATCGTCCATACTTTGAATATTTGATATAGAGTGCATCTATTGAATATATCAAAGTGTGAATTCTCACCAAACAATTTCATGATAGATGGACGCACCAGCGGGCAGAGGCAGAGGTAGAGGACGCGCTAGAAGAACTGTCCCCACAGGGATGACTCCTGAAGAAATAAAGCCTTGGTCAATCAAGGTGTTACTGCAGCCCTAGCCATTCAGGCTGCTCAGAATGGTCATCACTATTCGTATAAAAAGTTCCTAGACTGCAAACCAGATATCTTCACTGGGGCAGAAGGGGCCATTGGGCTCATAAGGTGGTTTGAAAAATGTGAATCCATCTTCGCTATATCTGAATGTCCCGATGAGAGTAGGACCAAATATGCCTCCGGAGCCTTGAGTGGAGCTGCACTCTCGTTCTGGAAAACTGAAGTTTCAAGACTTACTCTCCCCCTAGCCAATGCTATGGCTTGGGAGGAATTCAAACAACTGATGATGGAGGAATTCTGCCCGAGGGAAGAAGTACAAAGGTTTGAAACCGAGTGCTGGAACCACAAAATGGTGGGATCTGAAATTGAAAAGTATACCACCGAAAATCATGAGTACGCAACCTTGTGTCCACATATGATGGAGCCTGCTTATAGAATAATTGAAGGCTATATTCGTGGACTATCTCCTGTCATCCAGTCTTTGGTCACTTCCTCTAACCCAACTTCAATCCAACAGGCCATTAGGATAGCTCATAAGCTAACTAATGAGGCTGTGGCTCAAGGGAAGTTGCCACCGAGGGTCAACGGTAAGGGTGCTACTGCTGAAAGCTCAGGAAAGAGAAAATTTGAAGATTCTAAAGAAGGTGAGAATCAAGGTGCACACAAGAAGCAAAACCAGGAAAAAACAACATGACAATCAGGGCATTCCGCCTAGATGTCAGAAGTGTAGCAAACGTCACCATGGCAAGTGTACTGCAATCATCTGTTACAAATGCAACAGGAGGGGGCACACTGCTCCTGAACGTAGGACCAAGACTCAAGACCAAGGACATCAGTAGAATGATGGTGAGAGAGGAGTTACGTGTTTCAGATGTGGAGAAAAGGGCCATGTTGCCAGGGATTGCATTGGGGAAAAGAAAGATACAGCCAAGGGCAGAATCTTCATGATTGGCAGAGGCATTTGAAAGTGGAACGTGTTCAAGAATATTACCAGTACATCTTAATTTTCGGGACGAAAATTCCTCTAACAGGGGGATAATGTGACAACCCGAAAAATTTGTGACTTAATTCAAATAATATTTATGTGGTTTCTATATATATATATATATTTTTATTTTATATATATATATAATGATAATAATAATAACAAAAATAATAATAACATTGAAAATAATAATAATAATGATAATAATAATAATGTAAATAATAATAATAATAATAAGCATTATTAGTAAGAATAATTTATAAAAAATTATCAAACTTGAAATAAATAAAAACTTGAGTCCAGGGGGCAGTTTTGTCAAATTTTAAACTTCAAATAAATAAGTTTGGACATAAAATGATAAAGCTTGTAAACCTCAGGGACTAGCTGTGTAAATATTACAATTTTTAAACTGCTTCTCTCTCCCCTCTCGCGATTTTCCGGCGACACACCGGCCGACCGCCGGCGGCTCTCCGGCGAGACCAAAACCCGACTTTTAGGCCACCATTTTGACCCCACGACGCACCAAACCAAACGCGGGACAAAGTGGAACGTTCACGTGAACTTAATTTAAGAAAAAGCTACCCGAAATTGCGATTAATGGTCCACCAATTTACTTTCGGCCGACACCACTATGAACACGCACTAAACATCACAATAATGCAATTAAATTATTTCAATCGATCGACTATAAGAATCCTAAGCTACTATCACTTCGAATTGCATCTAAAAACATACTAACGCATCGATTTAACTTCACCTTCCCCGCGGACCTGCAACTTATTAGAACACCCATAATCGAGCTTCGAAACCAGAAATTGATAGAAGGCTTTCGATCATTAGCCTCATTAGAAACTTCCTGTGAAGTTAATTGCATTTTCATCAACGTTTAATCATCATTTGGATTCCACATTGTTCGCGGCCTGTTCTTCAATCAACCTTGACGATTTGAATACCAAAACAGGTAATTAAACCTATCATCAAACTCGATTCATCATGGGGAACAAAAACCCCATGATTAAACTCATTAACAGTTTCGGATTTGGGATCGATTTGGATCAAACCGATTCTAGGGCTCGGTTGGTTTGGGAGAATTAGACTGAAACTGTTTAAAAGCAATTGCAACCTAAAATAACCGCGGCCTTGTGCTTTGGTTCACTGGTTTGGGTGTGGGAGTATGGGGAGAAGGTCACGGGTTCGAACCCGGCCCCCTCCCATTATTTTTTAATGCCTTTTAAGCATTTTAAAAATATATAAAAATTACCAAAAATTATAAAAATAATTTTTAAGAACTTCTTTTATTTTAAAAGCCTTTAAATAATTTTCTGTAAATTATTTATTTAAACAACACCTTAAATAAAATTTATAAAATAATATTTAAAAATATAATAAATAACCATTTTTATAAAAATAGACGTTAAATGATAATGTAAAGTATTAATCCATTGATAAGACACCATATTATTTTTAATTAATGATATATCATAATAATTGTAGAAACTTAATTATTTAAAAACCTTAATTATTTATGTAAATAATTATTACATATGTTATAAATTATTATCCATATAAAAATGGATTTTTAATAATAAATTAAACCATCAAATTATTAGTGGACATGATATTATTTATGGATTAATCCTAATAATATAAATATGGATAACATAATTAATAAATAGATAATTTATTGAACATAATCTATTATGTTATAACTATTAATTATTGAACATAATTAATAATTCGATAAATTATATTATGTTTATCATGTAAATATGTTATTATTTATTATTTATATGTCCAATTATAATAACATTATCATATGAATATAATGTCTAGATAATTTGTGTCTATTTATAAAATCTTACAAAAATTAAATATAAATTCATATTTAAGTAACGTCTAAGATTTATTTAGAATATAATGATATGTTAAAAATCATTATTAAATTAATCAAATGAAATATAATCTTTAGTTATTAAAGAATTAACAAAATAACTAAATGATTTAATTATATGTTTATAACAAATCCCCGAGAACCAAACCTTAGATCGATTGAACGCCAGGTTCAAGATCTAACTTATTTAGGTAATGGAATTGTATTTGTTTGCTTATGTGAATTATAATTACTTAGCAGGAATTTGCTAGCTTATCAACACCACACACAAGGACTGAGGTGAGTTCATAACTATTCCCTTTTTAATCATTTAAATATTTGGGGCTGGAATACATGTTGTAATTAAATTTACAAATTATTTTTGTGTATTATGTTAAATAATAATTGGATCACATTTATGATTACATATGGTTATTATGAAATCCTTCTGTGTAAACTGGGCTATAAACAAGGCAGGGATCTTTTGGATAGTACTATCGGGGAGTGACTAACCCCACAAAGGTTTGGACATGTGGTCCTTATCAGATGCACAAAGATCTCGCTGTCATTCGGGATGACAATATCTGGTGTGAGAAGGCAGATTTTGCGCTATATAAGTTTTGCCATTATAGTTCTACTTACCACCCATATGAGGATAAATGTAAAGAGAGGATTCGCGCCCTCTGATTTGAATTATTAAAACTGGCATAATACACACATAAAAAGGAAAAGGGAAAAATTAAACTATGATACATGGGCAAATCTTATGTGATGGATTTGTCGGGCTTGTACATAGTGGGTATGTGGGATAGCGGGTTCACCTTATTAAAAAGGGTTCCGACAGGCTATTCATATACCGGTGAGTAAATTAAACTCACACTTTGACAATAAACCCTTCTTTGAATGATAATGGATGATTTATCAAATATGTTTTATTTACCTATGAACTCACCAACCCTGTGTTGACACTTGATTTACATGTATTCTCAGGTATCTATTAGGAGCTTTTGGACGAGCACGTAGGATCATATAAGAGCTCCAGATACATATTGGTTATTAACAAGACATGATTAGAAGTATTGTTAAGAAACAATATATATTTATTTCCGCTGCGTATAATATCTAATGCTCTGGATAATAATGGATTGATTAACTAAAACTTATCATATAGATAACTGCATCTCATGTGTAACTACTGTGTTCGGTCCTGTTTGCTCACCCCTCCGTGATAGATTCCAGACCCGGAATTTGAGGGTGTGAATATATGTATATGTATATGTATATGTATATGTATATGTATATGTATATTATGTATATGTATATGTATATGTATATGTATATGTATATGTATATGTATATGTATATGTATATGTATATGTATATGTACATGTATATGTACATGTATATGTACATGTATATGTACATGTATATGTATATGTATATGTATATGTATATGTACATGTACACGTACACGTACACGTACACGTACAGGTACATGTACATGTACACGTACACGTACACGTACAGGTACATGTACATGTACATGTACATGTACACGTACACGTACACGTACACGTACATGTACATGTACACGTACACGTACACGTACACGTACACGTACATGTACACGTACACGTACATGTACATGTATACATGTACATGTACACGTACACGTACACGTACACGTACATGTACATGTACATGTGTACATGTACATGTATACACGTACATGTACATGTACATGTACATGTACACATGTACGTGTACATGTACGTGTACATGTACGTGTACATGTACGTGTACATGTACGTGTACATGTACGTGTACATGTACGTGTACATGTACGTGTACATGTACGTGTACATGTACGTGTACATGTACGTGTACATGTACGTGTACATGTACGTGTACATGTACGTGTACATGTACGTGTACATGTACGTGTACATGTACGTGTACATGTACGTGTACATGTACGTGTACATGTACGTGTACATGTACGTGTACATGTACGTGTACATGTACGTGTACATGTACGTGTACATGTACGTGTACATGTACGTGTACATGTACGTGTACATGTACGTGTACATGTATGTGTATATTAATATGAATGTATATGTATATTTTCAGTTATATTTTTAGACATCATTTGTCATAGTTTAGAGTATACTTTGGCATATATTTTTCATTTGTTACATGTATTTTTTATTTATTTATAACAACACATGTTTTGGTGAAATGAAATCTACTTTGGGTTATTTCGGTTGGTTTTGTAGGTTTGGTGTGATTGGAATAAAAGACAAAAGACTTGAGAACGCATGAAAAGAGTTATTGAAGATATGCAAGAGTTATTGAAGATATGCATGAATTTGAAAAAAAAATCTACATAACAGAAACTTTGCCGGTCGCATAGGAGTTAATTCACAATTTTTACCTGCCCGTGCAAGCTTGCTGATTTGGAGTGTAGAAAAAATTCCTAAAGTTTAGGAACTTTTATTTGGGATGCTTATCATTATACTTTTTGATTAAAGAGAAGGAACTTAAAAGTTTAAAAGGAAGGATATGAAAATTAAATGAATTTTATACATCGAAGTGGGGGAAAGAAAAAAAAAAGAGTATTTTTGAATCACAAGTAGCAAAGAGCAACATCATTTGGATTTCTTATATTTTTGTGGAATCTCTTTATCATGAAGATAATTATTTATTTCGAATTGATTCGTAAGTTTTATTTTGTTTTTGATTGATCTAGTCGTCATGTTCGGTTAGAACACTTTTAGTTTCAATATTAAAAATTAATTTCTCTCATTTCATTTGAACTTATGTGAATTATTTATGAGATCATATTATTTTAATGGTTTGTTTATTTGATTCTCGATTTTAAAACTCAGACATACTCCGGTATATATTAGATTATCAATAAAAATAGCCACTTTATTAGATTATTTGGTAATTCTATCATCTTAACCCGCACGCTAAGATCCGAACGAAGTGAGATTAGAGTAGCGAGTTGAATTTAATCAATGAATTGTGCTTGATTAGACATTAGATAGAGTAGATACCTAAATGACGTGATGTCTAGCATTAATACAAACTATTAATTAAAAAATGGTAATTGCACCGTAATCAGTAATTATCATAATCCGAATCAAATAAAAAAATTAACTTAGTGTTGGAATTAGTTTTCACGTTTGATTTTACTTCACAATTTAAGTAACGTTTTTTTGTAATTCTTTTTCCTAATTAAAAACAACAAAAAATACCAAACTTCATTTTTTTTACAGAAACTTAACATGACCGCGTAGAATTTACTTGAAGTTTTGATACAGCCGTGTCAGCTTACTGAAAAACTTTTACTTTCTATAATTTGTTTTTAGTTTTAGTTTTAGTTAAAACCCCACATCTTCTTTAACTATAACCAACCAAAGTAACCATGCTAAAACGTTTTTGATATTAAAATAATTAACCCGTATTACTAATCTAAACGTTTTTTATATTAAAATAATTAACTTCAGTAACCATAACCAACCAAATAACTGCGCCCCTCCTTTTTTATCACTAAACATGTAATATGTACCAACTACATGTAATGCAAGAAAGCATCTTCAAATTAGAAAATAAACATAACAATAAAATAGAACATACATCATATGTTCACATTTATATATTTTATTAGTTGAATTTGACACCCAACATATATTTAAATTTATGTGTATGTATATCTATATATTGGTTTAGGTGTATGTGTATCTATATGTATATATGTAATGTACATTCATGTATCTATTTCATTAATTAGAATTAGCGTCTTCCCTTTTAAACTTTCATTTATGTATAAGTGTATATGTGTTTGTGTATTTGTAAGTGTATATATGTATGATTTATATAAAATTGATAAAATTGAAATATATGATTATTTATTCTTGAATTTGATTTTGTAATTGAGCATTTATATTTGTGTAAGTGTATAGGTATGTTTTTATGCAAATATTCATTTAGGATAACCCTTTAAAATATATCGTCCGATAGGTATGTATATTTTGTTGAAAAGTATGATAGATGTTGCATGATCATATGCCGGAGACGGCACCGGTACGTAAAATATTAGTATTATTTAAAGTTGTAATAATAGTTATTTGAAATATGAATAACAACACTTTTCTTGTTTTATAGGTTATAGAAACCGGGCGGGTAAAGTATGTGGAGGGTTGGAACGATATGCATTTAAGCAAGGCTCAGGAGGGTTTAATGAGAATATAGAAAGACATTGGGTAAGAAACTAATAATTTGTATTACTTTTAACACATTTTAAACTTTTAGTTTTTATCTTTATTAGTGATGTTATTGCAATGACATTTTTTACTTTTAGCGACGAACCTATAGCGACGACACATTAGAAACTACATGTCGTTGCTATAGGCTATAGGGAGTTAGGGACGACTTTTGTGAGCTATAGCGATGACTTTTGTCACATTTATAGCTCCTAGTCCGTAGTGATCCACATTAATAAGAGTTATCATGTTGCCTTTGGAACAAATTTCAGCTCCATGATACTATCTCGCTTCATCTAGTTGATTCTCAAAAATTGATAGACAATGATGATGCAAAAAACATTATGTTCATTGTTTTGAGGTGACAATCGTATTGTTTGCGGCCACAATGAACTTCCATTTTTAACCTTCTAATTTAATTTATATGATTTACAAGGAATGGTGAATAGTTCCCAACTGGTCTTTCTCCTTTTGTCCGCTCCAAGAGTTCTCACTTCTTGGCTATAATGTTGTTGTACGTCCAATGAAATTCAACTGGTCGGAAAAATTGGTTACTTGTGATGCTAAAGCATGATGGTATTCTTTGTTTCGAGGAAACAAACGGAAGTTACTCAGTTTGCAGCCACAACAAATTACCTATTCATTAATAATAGCTCGTTTTATCTACCTTGATGTTGTTCGGTTTAATTTGTAATATATTGGTGCTTTCCTAACGTTTGGGCTAATCTAACAAAATGGAAAGTTAACGAGTTCAACAAAATTTAAAAAAATGGCAAAACAAATTATAATAGAATATATTACCAACAGAACAACAACACATTTATTGATTTAACCTGTTTAGCTAACAACGTGATTGTAAATTCACATTTCATGTTATAGTTCAGTAGTTTTGAATAGCAATATAAACAATATAAACAATATTGTTATAGTTCAGTAGTTTTGAATAGCAATATCTACCTTGATGTTGTTCGGTTTAATTTGTAATATATTGGTGCTTTCCTAACGTTTGGGCTAATCTAACAAAATGGAAAGTTAACGAGTTCAACAAAAATTTAAAAAAATGGCAAAACAAATTATAATAGAATATATTACCAACAGAACAACAACACATTTATTGATTTAACCTGTTTAGCTAACAACGTGATTGTAAATTCACATTTCATGTTATAGTTCAGTAGTTTTGAATAGCAATATAAACAATATTTTTATCTTTTATACACTTCAATAAATAGTTATTTAATCGATAAGAAATGTGGGTTATAAGGGCGAAGTGAAGACAGGCACCATTAGCAGCGACCTAATAGCAGTGAATTGTTGCCATTAATATCTATTAATCCATTATCAGACACGAGATGCAAATTCGACCGTCGATCAGTGGTTGGATCTAACGGCTGGTGTGTTATTCGTATATTACCATTTAGTGGTGACACGTCACTGCTAATACTTTAGTAAACTTTCAACGAGATTAATCTAACAATTCTTAGTTTCCATTTTCTTTGATTGCAGGTTGGTTCTATTAATTTCTGTTATAGAATCAAGAACAAGAACAATAGAACAATACACGAATTCGAAGAATACAAGCAAGAATTGAAAGAAACTACAGTGAATTGTTTTGATTGTGAATGAATCACCGATTACAACACCCGCCTCATTTAAACTTGACCTCAACTAACAAATTAACTAACTCAACAAAGATATTGAGAATTCGACACATTACACCCCTGAACTAATACACATTGACAGAAACACCCAAAACTTACTAATCAACTCTATTTTGGTTTTACCTACAACAATCTCCACCTTAAAACAAATAGAACACATTAGCCAACTCCTAAGACTCCCACAATACTCAAACCTAATTCTGGGAAGAGCCTAGTCAGTAAATCAGCTGGATTATCATGAGTGCTAATCTCCTTCACTTGAAGCTGGCCATCATTAACTATATCTCTAATAAAATGCAGTCTAACATTGATATGTTTGGTCCTCTCATGAAACATGCTATTTTTAGACAAATTAACAGCTCCTTGATTGTCATAAAACACAGTAACACTACCAGTATCTACACCCAACTCACTGATAAATCCCTGCAACCATAAAGCCTCCTTCACAGCCTCAGTCAAGGCTATATATTTAGCTTCTGTGGTTGATAAAGCCACAACATGCTACAACTGAGCTTTCCAGCTGATTAGATTCCCCAACACCTTGAACACATACCCAGCGATAGATCCACCTCTTTCTATATCCTTTGCAAAATCTGAATCAACATATCCAACAATAATCTTCTTATCATCCTCTTGTTTATACACTAACCCATAACCCAATGTACTATTCAAATATCTTATTATCCACTTCACAACATTCCAGTGAGCCTTACCTGGATTAGACAAATACCTACTAACAAGACTGATAGCATACCCAATGTCTGGCCTAGTGTATACCATCAAATACATAAGACTTCTAACTATATTAGCATATGGTACACGACTCATATAACTGACATCAGCCTCAGTATTAGGTGAATCCGCACTAGACAACCTGAAATGAGCAACAATAGGAGTAGAAACAGCCTTATAAGAATCCATACCATAATTCCTTAACACCTTCTTCAAATTAGCAGTTTGAGACACTCTAAGAATCCTTTGATTTCTATCCCTAGATATTTCCATACCTATAATCTTTTAGCCTCTCCTAAATCTTTCATTTCAAATTCAGACATCAACATCATCTTGGTAGCTTCAATCTCACTCAAGTCTTGACATGCCACCAACATATCATCTACATACAACAGTAGATACACATATATTCCAGGCCTCACCTCTTTATAATAGACACACCTATCATATTGACTTCTTATAAACCCATGAGTTATCATATGATCATCAAATCACCTATACCACTATCTAGGAGATTGCTTAAGGCTATATAGTGACCTGTTAAGCAGACACACCTTGTCCTCCATCCCCTTCACTACAAACCCTTCAGGTTGCTGCATGAAAATCATCTCATCCAGCTTACCATAAAGGAATGCACTCTTCACATCCAATTGGTGCAACTCAAGATCTAATAAAACAGTTAAAGATAACATTACCTAAACTGAGGCATGTTTAACCACTGGTGAAAAGATCTTATTATAGTCAACACCTTCCTTTTAGGTAAAGCCCTTAGCCACGAGCCTTGCCTTATACCTTGGAGAGTCTTTATCAGTCACACCATCTTTGAGCTTAAACAGCCATTTACAAGCCACTAGCTGCTTATCTTGTGGTTTTTCAACAAGCTCTCAGGTGTTATTTTTAAGCAATGAATTTATTTCCTCTTTCATTGGCTCACACCATTTGTGACTGTCTTTGCTTGTCACAGCATCTGTATATGACATTGGCTCAAACACATTTTCCTCTTCAGCTGCCACAAACGCCATAGCTGATATATTTTCACCTTCTCTAAACCTTAGAGGAGGAATAACCTGCCTTCTAGGTCTGTCCCTGGCCAGCTGATAATCACTAGATTCAGGTTGAGCATTACCAAGATCTGACTGTCTTACATCTTTATCTCTATCCCATGATTGCTCCACCTCAATGTGTACTTCTCTATATGACTGATTACAATCCTGCTTACCCCCATAACATCTTTATACATAACATCTTCATAAAACAAAACATCCCTACTCAACATAACCTTGGGGTGATTTTCATTTAACCTCCACAACCTATATCCTTTGACTTCTTCTGGATAACCAAGAAATACACACTTGCAAGCCCCTAGGCTCTAGCTTACCTTGACTCACATGTGCATAAGCTAGCGACCCAAATACCCTAAGGTTGCTATAGTCTGATTTACAACAGACCAAACCTCCATAGAAGTCTTCATGTTGAGAGCAAATGAAGGGGATCTATTGATCAAGTAAGCAGCTGTAGTTACAGCCTCAGCGCAGAACCTTTTAGGAAATCTTGAGCTATCTAACATACACCTTACCTTTTCGAGTAGAGTCCTGTTCATTCGCTTAGCAAGGCCATTCTGCTGAGGGTGGTTTCCAGGCACAGTGAGATGCCTAGCAACTCCTTGACTCTTGCATAACTGATTGAACTCATGGCTACAAAATTCCAAGCCATTGTCTATCCTCAATTTCTTAATTCTCCTTTCAGTCTGGGTTTCCACTAACATCTTCCATTCCTTAAATCTAATGAATGCCTCACCCTTAGACTTGAGAATAATTACCCAAACTCTCCTAGAGAAGTCATCAATTAGTGTCATAAAGTATCTTACACCACCATAGATTTCACTCTAACCGGGCCCCACAGATCAGAGTGTATATAGTCCAACACTCCACCTGAGGTATGTTTCCCCTTCCCAAATCTGACTCTCTTATGCTTCCAAACACACAGGTTTCACAAACCTATATTCACAGTCTTTTAGCTCATCAATGACTTGTTGTTTTTGTAACTCAGCAAGTCCTTAGGAGCTAATGTGACCTAATCTCATGTGCCACTTTATAGCCACTCTATTACTCTCTTGAGACACTGCATTGATACCTGACCCACTGGTTACAGTTCCATCAAGTAAATAGATGTTGTTGTCTCCCCTATTCCCTGATAGAACTATCATGGACCCTTTCAACACCCTGGCATTTCCATCCTTTAAACTAACATGGTAGTCGACCTTCTCAAACAATCTTAATGAGAGTAAACTCCTCTTCAGACTTGGGATGTATCTCACATCATGTACTTCAATTTCCATGCCATTATTAAGCCTCAATCTGACTTTGCCTAGACCGACAATTTTACAAGGCCTATTATCACCTAACTTCACATTGCCAAGATCTTGATACTTCAAGTCAGTAAAGAATTCCTTAACAGGAGTCATATGGTAAGAACAGCCCGAATCCATTATCCACCCATTGCTGACTCCTTCGGTGGACACACTAAGCACATCTGCACTTTCATACCCTTCGGACTCATCATCTTGCATATTATGACTTGACAGACCCTTTGACCTACTCCTTTCACCTTTTTTTTTCTTCCATTATGGGCAATCTCTTTTGAAGTGCTTTTCTGAGCCACACACATAACACCTTCGCTTGAACTTTTGTTTGGACTTAGAGAAGCCCCTTGGCTTGAAGCTTCTCTGTTCAGAACTTCCTCTTACAGTGAGCCTTTCTCCACATTCTTCTTTATAACCGGTTCTTCTCTTCAGTTCTTTAGATTTGAGCGCTGCCAGAACTTCATCCATGGTAAGCGTCTCTCTTCCATACATCAAGGTGTCGACAAAGTGCTCATACACTGGTGGTAGGGAAGTCAAGAAGATGATCGCTTGATCTTCGTCATCTAATTCAACATCTATATTTTCGAGGTCAAGCACTAATTTGTTAAACTCATCAGTGTGATCCTCGATTGATTTTCCAGGAGCCATCTGAAATGTATACAATCGTTTCTTCAGATATAGTCTATTAGCTAATGACTTCGTCATGTATAGTGATTCTAATTTCGACCAGACTCTTGCGACCGAAGTTTTTTTAGACACCTCCTTTAATACTCAATCGCCCAGATTCAAGATGATTGAACTGTGTTCCTGTTCAAGCATCTCTTTCTTTTCCTTCTCTGACATCGTTGCTGGCAACTTCGATGCTCCAGCCAGCGCATCTACAACCCGTTGATGCACTAACAATGCCTTCATCTTCAGTCGCCACAAAACGAAATCATTCTTTCCATCGAACTTCTCGATATCGATTTTCGTTGACACCATAACTACTTCAGCTCGTCACCTCCCAATCGATTATCGAACGAAATCTCTTGTTCTTATCTCGATTGAGCCAATTAACCAGGCTCTGATACCAATTATTATAGAATCAAGAACAAGAACAATAGAACAATACACGAATTCAAAGAATACAAGCAAGAATTGAAAGAAACTATAGTGAATTGCTTTGATTGTGAATGAATCACCGATTACAACACCCACCTCATTTAAACTTGACCTCAACTAACAAATTAACTAACTCAACAAAGATATTGAGAATTCGACACATTACACCCCTGAACTAATACACATTGATAGAAAACACCCAAAACTTACTAATCAACTCTATTTTGGTTTTACCTACAACAATTTCAATGGCTGGGAATGTCGTGTTGAGCATAAGTGTGACAACCCTAAAGATTATTTTTATTATATTACGTTACGAGCCACAATAATATTATTTTTAGTATGTATTTGTTATGAAAATACATATGCATGGTTGTATGCATGTATATAAGAATTAATTATTTATGTGTGCAGGTATGTTATATACCCCGAAATCCACACATACGGGAATACATATACAAATTTTACATGGGCATGTTTGAGTACGTGGGAAATTTTTAGTAATATTTTGTATATATGTACTTTACTTAATTATACATATTTTAAACACATGCGTATGCGTATTAAGAATAGCTAGTATATATGTTTGGTATGTATGTATACTTATAAAGCTTACTTATATATATCTATGAGCATATATAGGTATATATGTATGTACATATTAACACTAAAACTAAAAACTAAAACCAAGAAGTAAACCCAAACCACCTTTCGGTTGAACACCATTCGAAACCACCATCTTACCATAAACCACCATTACCCGAAACCGTCATCACCCTGCCACCTCAAGGTTCACACCACCAACCCGCCACCACTCGCCACCTATCACTTTGTGTTCACACCTTAAAAACCGTCATGCAAGGAACTAACAAAAGATTATCATCATTACAAAGATAGGGTGGCAAATTCTAAGACAACTTCTCAACACAACACACCACCTCACTTGCCACCTACACCTTCCTATTGACTTAGCAACATTTCTTTCACACCTTAGAAACCCGCCACCTTTCAAGCTGAAACTTAGGCTTCAAGTATCCTAAATTCAAAGAAAAATGGCAATCCCAAGAGCTCTCGATTCTCATACATTCACACTATCAAACCATGGCCACATCCCATTCACACTCCAAAGTCAAAACCATCACAATCACCTCAAAACTTCCGGCTCATTGAATCCAATTGAATATAATGATAACAATGGTGATTTGCTATTCCCTTTCATTGACACCTAGCTTCATTTTGACACCAAGGCAAGTTAGAGAATCCACCTAAACACCTATATGATTAGACCTCATAATTACTTCCATGTTATACTACCTCTCGGTCTCTCAACTGCAGCAAACCTTCACCACCTTTGCTCTTGTCTCTTCCTCTCGGTTTTATCTCAACACACCATCCACAATCGACCACCATCATCTTTAGCTACCCACTGCCGTTAACACCACCACCCTTCTGTCCCATAAGCTCTTTATCTCTCGGGTTCATTGGAAATAACAACCAACAACATCAACAAACAACAATAACAAACAACCGGCAACCACAACAACAAACAACAAACAAGCACAACCACACACCACCATCACCTGCCATCATCAGCCACCACCCCCAAGGATGTCTCTCAGATTCAAGAATCAAGCGTACCCTCAATCAATATCCCAAAGGTCATTAAATAATTTTGATTACATATATGTTACAAAACATGTATACATACATATTGATATGTATGTATATAAAAGGTTTAACCACCAAAACCAATTTTGGGAAACTTTAATCCATAAGTCTTGAGTAATAAAGTTCCAAAACTCAGGAACTTATGATTTAAAAAGACATATGTTGATTTCACAAAATATATATCATAATTATTTAAGAAAAAGCAAATAAATATTAAATGAAAACGATTGTGGGAATAAACATTGAAAGATTCTTGTTTTTATACTGAAATATTAAACTGGAGATTTTGGTAAAGTTTTGATAAGTGAAATAATTTATATAAATTATTTTATAATGGAAAATAGAAGAAAATATCAAAAATAGAATAAATTCGGGAAAATTCTGATAAAATTACAGAATGATTCTTTTGAGGTATAAAAGCCTCTGGAATTATTTCAGAATTTTATTCCTTGTTATAATAAAGATATGAATTTTTATATGTTTTAAAATAAATAAATCGTAATAAATACTTAATGTATATAATAAATTCTGATAAAATCATAGATGAAATACTAAAACAAATAATGCATAATATATTATTTTCATAAATTATGGAGTAGCATAAATATTTTTACTAAATATTTCAATTATTGTGAAAATTACAGAAACTAATTTGTTATGACTTGGACTTTGGGATAATTATATGATACTTTATTTTATTGGGTAAGTCTTCTGTATAATTTTGGGAATGTTTCGTGAATAGAATCTATTTTTAACCATTTATTGGAATATTATGAAATTTACGGAAAATAATCTGTTAAGAGTTGGATACTATAAAAAATATGTGATGTTACTGAATTTTTGGAAAAAATTCTATCAAATTTTGAGGAATTATTAAACAGCAGAAAGTATTATGATGAATTTTGGGAATATTATGGGATTTATGTAAAATAATTTGTTAAGGATTTGAAGTTGTGAAAATTATGGGAAGCTACAAGCTGTTCAAACTTATGTTCTACCAAATTTGGTGATTTTTGGACACCAATAGGTATTTTGTGTGATTTTGAGAAATTTTGGAATAACTACAACTATTATATGTAGTTAAAAAGATTGAGAGTTTTTAGAAACCCAAAGGTATTTCTAATAATCTTTTACATTCAATGAAAACCAGAAAAATATTTAAAGTATTATCTAACACTGTGAACTATCTTCTTAGGTTCAAGTGAGAAGACACGGTGAGTTCATAGCCCCATTTTCAACCGTTTGGTATTCCGTAACATTTTGGGGGAAAAGTATACTTTTTGCGTTGATGTGTTATTTTGAAAATATTTTGTTTGCTTACTGTCATTTGCGACACAACCATTAGTTCGAATGAGGAACCAGTCAATAATATTAGTAGCAGCTACTTAGGAGAATATTTGTACCAACCGGATGAGGGTTGCTACTATTTTCCTGCATCTAACCGAATGGGGGTTAGGATGTAATATTATCTGATTTTTATTATTTCGTGACAGTATGATTATGTTGTGAGCAGTTTGGTTGTAATTGATACATCAACAAAATATTTTGTCTGGATTAAACCTATGTTTTCACCAACATTTTTGTTGACTGGTTTAAGTGTACTTTTTCAGGAAATGAGTAACACCTTTGATTTCAGCTTTGAGGTTCATGATGGTTGGGGCGAAGTCGTAGGACGGGTCTGTGTAGATTTTAGATATGCTGTAATCTAGTTGTAACTAATTACATCTAATTTTGGTATATTATGTAAAAGATGTAATTCCTCTACTATTAATAAAAGCATGTCTGTGTTATGTTTCTTATATTATAACTGTGTTTATTTCACTATAACCAATGCACTCTGATAAAAGCTAGTCACATTCCACCCGTATCGTTCACGCTTCCGCCGGGATGTGACAATAAAAAAGTTCATATTGAAGGTTTGTGAAATCATACATGCTAAGCTTTCGTGTGTATGAAAAAACAACAATTTAATTTTCCTTCGCCAATATTGCAAGAATGGATTATGATAGTAGACGTGTTGGTAGCAATGACAAAGGAATTGATGGTGGCTATGGCAATCACAATGGTATTGTTGGTTGCAATGGTGATAAAGGTGATTGTAGTTCATTTAATTCGAATGACACGAGGCCTATTTAGTATGATGTAAGGATCTTGAGTTTAGATTTTGTATTAATTCATCACAATCCTTATCTTTTGTTATGTGTTTATATATAGTAAATCCTCTGAATTTACAGTTTATTTCTTAATTTTATAAGTTAAATGTGAGCCTATTCATAGTAGTGAAATCTATTTAACAATAGGTACTCTTAGACAAGATGTTATATTTTTTTTAATTGTATTTTATTACTTTGATTACGAAATGGTTTATTGTACATCGTTAAGATGCTACTAGATTTGAAACGAAATGATCTACAGCTCCTAGATTTGAAAAGAAGTAATCTAGTCACCTTTTGAGGTGTGAGATTATGAGGATGTTAAAGCTTCTAGTCCAAATAGCATTTTTCAATGTGTATACATTTAGGTTTCTGTAGGAACAATGGCTTTTTGTTATCAATTTTATGGTATCTCCATCAAGATTCCTACACGTACCACGTAGGTCTTATAACTATCATTCTGATGGCGTTCAATACTATTTCTTGATTATGGTCCATTAGTTTACTTGGGAGTACATATATAATTATTACAAAAGCTCTTGCAACTTTGTTCCAAAATTACTTTTTCGTAAGAATATGAAACGATATTGTAAGTAAAACTGATCACTAAAGCTAAATCGTGTTTTTAACATAGAATCCTTTAAAATGATTAAATAGATTACTATATTTTTGAAATTAAAGAAGATTATACCATATATAACTTTGCTCCTAAACAAACTAGAAGATGTAAAGGAATTCATGCCGCGTCAATGATTTTACTGCTAAAGTTTAATGAGTTAAACAAAAATATAAAAATAGCAAAACAAAATATAATAGATTATATTACCAATAAAAACAATAACATATTTATTGACCCTAACCTGTTTAGGTAACAAGTTGATTGTAAATCCATGTTTCACGTTTATAGTTCAGTAGTCTTAAATAGTGTTTATAGTTCAGTAGTCTTAAATAGCAATGTAAACAGTATGTTTATCTCTTCTACACTTCGATAAATAGTTATTTAATCGACAATAAATGTGGGTTATAAGGGCGAAGTGAAGACAAGCTCCATTAGTGGCAGCATAATAGCAGCGACGTGTCGCCACTAACATCTATTAATCCGCTACCGGCACGAGATGCAAATCCGACCATTGATTAGTCGTCGGATCTGATGGCTGGTTTCTCATCCGTACATTACAATTTAGTGCCGACACGTCGCTGCTAATGCGCTAGTAAATTTTTAGCTTGATTATTTCCCTCTAATATTGATCGCAGACCCTATTCTCCTCACTGCTCTCCCATCGCCGCCATCAACAAACCTACACGCGCATTGGTCCTGCACCATACCTCGATGATCAAACTATCATCACCACACTATGATCTACTTTCCCAAAACCGAATGGTATCAAATTGACTCCACCACCACCATATTCATCCACAACCACAACTGACCGGTATCAAATGGACTCCACCATCACCACTACTGGATGACAACAACAACAAATCTGGTTATCCGGGTGTATTTATTGTATGAGTATGTTTGTTTGTGAAAACTGAAATGTTAGAAATATGAAGAAAAATATTTAAACCGCAACAGAGACTAATATCGGCGACATTGTCACCGCTAATAACGTTAGGCGTCGCCGCTTTTGTAGCCCGACGTAGGGAATCTCCTAGTGTAATATCAAAGAAGAAACCTGTGTTTATGTTTTTTCACAAAGAATTTATGGCAAAAGTTGATTAGTTGATCTATTATCCCTATAGAGGACTTTGTTCCTTAGATACGGTGTTGGATCTTAGCCAAGCTAGTGATTCTCATTCTTGCATGTTTTTTATGTTCTAGTAACAAACATTTTGATAGTGTATTTGGAAAACTAGAGACGATGTGCTCTTAACTCTAAATTTTCTACTTCGGGATGTTTTATACCAAATTCAAAACTTTGTCAATCACCATTTGGAATCCCTAGGTAATCAATCCAACAACTTTTAAACAACCATTTGAAAAGTAGAAGCCTATAACGCAAACCTTAACTCCAAGCGACCCTTTGAAACAAACCTTAAAGAACTGTCTGAAGCCGGCCAGTATGAGATTAAACCATTTTGGGCTTTGCTCTAACCGAAGCTATTGCATCGTTTGCCCCAATGATGGCTTGATGGACGGGCTTTCCTTTCAACAGTCGAAGCCCTCTATCCTGATCAAGTGGCCCGAAATCGTGACTTTAAATAATAGTTAATGACGTGTGTATAACAGTCCTAAAAATATAAATGAACTATTAATTAAACTAATAAGAAATTGAAATACGTTAATTTGTTATATAAGCTAATGACATAATATCTTCGATTTCTTTTTCCATCATTTATGAATCTAGGTTTTGTGTTATTCTTAAAAAGAAACCATAAAAAAAAAATAGTGGAACTTATAGACAAGAGTCAAAACCCTAGTCAAGAGCCGCTCAACCAACGTTAGATCATATTGGCTTCTTTTATTCCAACGATCAGGATCATTTCTTCAAACAGATACAAAACAGATGCCTCCTCCACAGTCTACTCTGTATACAATACAGACCGTTCGATTAACCTAGCTGATACGTGGCAGCAAGATTAAGCCACCACATCAGACTTGCCTACAGTCTACACATGGTCATATAAGAGACCCAAACAGCGAATGATATGAGCTTGTGTTTGCGTGTGTGTCTTTTCGTGTGTGTGACATTTTAGCTGCAGCTAGATCGACTCCATACGATCTTCTTTTCTCAGATTTTTTCGATTGATCATCTGCTTCATCGACCTGTTGCTTAATTGAGGCTGTTAAAGTCTAGATCATTTCACAGGTAGATCGATCTTCCAAAAAAATATATCCATGCTTTAACTACATACGTATCTTGTTTCTTAAACATTTTGATTCGTGACTCTTGGTAAATTTTTGGAAATTTTGAATTTTTGTTGAAAGTATGATGCAACAATGGTCATATCCACTTGTTCTGATACTCTAAATTTTAGAAAATTGGTATAATCAATTGCTGATGATTAGATTTCTGTAGTTTGAGGTAGAATTCTCATTAAAAATGATTGGTTTTTACATGTTTTGGTTTGGAAAGATCGTTGATTTTTGCATAGATAATATCTTATTTTCAGTAGTGTAGATATTTTTGGGTTTTATATTATCTTTTTTGATCCAATGATTTGTTTCAGCTTTACTAGTTAGGCTGTCTATTATATATCTATGCTAAGAAATGACCCTAAGTAGAAACTTAATTGATTGTTGACAATAGTTTTCAAACCAGTACATTTATATGCTTATGCTTAGCCTTCTAAATTTTGTAATTAATTAGTTTCACTAACTTATATATATGTGTGTGTGTGTCATTTTGGTTGTCATGTCTAGTACTTTGGGGCTCTTGAATAAGATCATTGTTAAAAATGTTATATCGGAACACCTTAATTAAGCTAACATTGCGTGAACATTACCGATCAGTTTGTGCTTTTAATTCATATCAATTAATTAATTGTGTTGATCTACAAATTTGTGTTGATCTACAAATTTAACGCTTATCGATCTACAACATGATCTACTTAAATACACAAGTAGGTAGATGACCGTTTTAATAACTGTATTTGTTTATGACACTTCTATTCTGTATCACTCTAGTCAAGACTTCAAAAATTTAGATTTATTTTCATGGTAATGATATAGAGAAGCTTTAATTACTTATTTTGCAGAGATATGATGATTAGAAAGATCAGACAATATACAAGCAGCTTTAAAGAAAAACACAACCATGTCTCTGGGCACTACCACTCCGCCCAAGAAGTGGGTGACGTCTTTGTGAGACGCTACTATAAAATTCTTCGTTCTGCTCCTGAAAAAACGTATAAATATTACAAGAATGAAAGTATCTTATCTCGTCCGGGAGATAATGGAATGCGATCTGTAACAACAATGAAGGTGTGTGATTAAGAAAACTTTTGACTCTACATGCATGAGTTCTATAATAAACCATAACTTAATTTGTTGTTGCATGTTAGGTATTTTATGCAGTTTAATTACTAGTAATATATTGTGCTCTATGCATGATTGCTTTGATTCAGGATATTGAAAAGGAGATCATGCATTCTGATATGACCAATGCGACTATCATTGTACTCTCTATGCATGCCCAAGACACAATAGCACAATCTGTTATTGTGAGTGTTATTGGCTTACTAAGCAAGGATAACATGTTAAAGTTCTTCTTGCAAACCTTTGTGCTAGCTCCACAAACCATAGGCTTTTATGTGCTAAATGATCTCCTACAATTTATTGAGACGAGCTATGTGAATACATCCAATGACACTGGTATAAATAGTTTGGTTATCTTTTTACTCCAAGTTCCTGTTGCATTATGGTTTAATATTTTTTGATCAAACTTCCTGTATCTTAGCAGAATACTATGTGGTTTCAGTGGATGAAAAGGACACCTCTATAGAAGAAGATGATGCTGTTGTACTTCCGCATGAGCAAAACAACGCACCACCACCCATGGCAAAATCATTTTCAAACACTGATGAAGATGTCAAAAAATTTTCTTCTGCATCTATTGTGAGCACACTTTAATAAATCTTTATGTTGCAGGTTATATATCTTTTCAATAACCATTGATAAAAAAAAAGTGTTCCATATATTTCTCTTTGGTGTAGGTCCCAGAAGCTAGTTCCTTACCCTCTCCAAATGCTACTCTTGAAGTTTCTTCCAAGCCTGATATGCAATATTGGGGACCTCAAAAGAATGGTAGTAGCTTTCTAGTTTTCTTTAATTTGATTATATATATGGTGTGTTGTATTAACTTCTATTCTTATTTGTTAAGAAAACAATACCACCACAGAAGCTGTTCTTGAGGTTCTTGAAGATGACCAAAAGCACAAAACTAGCTCTACAGAGGAAGTTATTGATATTAAGAATGGTCTGCAGGTTGTAAAGAATCCATATCTAAATGCTGAAGAGGTTGAGATGATATCATTACCAGTTCCTCCACTAGCATATGAACAGGTTCCCACGGCAACCCATTCATCTGCTGCAAATCAGATTGGTACTCCAGCAGGTAACAATTGTATGACACAATTAAATGCTTAATTTGGTTATATATAGTGAGTGTTAAGTGGTGATAATATTGATTTTTATTGAACTCCTTTATAATACATGCTGCAGTTAAGAAGATCTTAGTAAAGGACTTACCTCCACATGTTACGTGCAAATCACTGGCGTGTGCACTTAAGGATTTCGGTCTTGTCAAGCATAAGAACATCCAGATTAGAGGATATCCGGTCTTGATCAATCTT